>VWZW01002522.1:317501-417326 GCA_013397115.1 Edolisoma coerulescens | reverse complement strand
CGGGGGGACCGGCCGCGGCCCCGCAGCCGCGCCGGGAGCGGTGCGGGACCGGGCTAACCCTCGCTCTGGTCCTCAGGGCAGTTCTGCAGCCCGCAGCTCGGTGCCCAGGACGCGGCGTGGCAGGGAGACCAGCTGTCCTCCCAGCTCTACAGAAACAAGCAGGTAAAGGCTCCGCGCCCCCCAGCAACCCCGGCTTCACCCCACGAAGCTCCCGAACTCTGTATCACGTGTGGCACCTTCTGGGTTGGCTTATGGCATGTCTCCCTCTCGCTGGCACAGATGTCAGAAGTGACAGAAAACAGTTGTTCCTTGCTTGAAGTATTTGTCTCCCCTGTGCTGTCCTGTGACGTTGGAACAACTGTGGTGGGGTTGCCTCCATTCCTTCCCTCTTACATCATATTGCAGCAGTAGCCTTGGCACTACAGAAAACCAGGGGCATGAACAGGGGGTCCTTCAGGCTCTGATGATGCTGTTGGCTAAAAATGCAATGTGTGTCCTCCTGATTCCACCAGAATTGCCTAATTACATGGAGGATCAACCATTTCGACCAACAGGATTTCCTTTTTACTTTATTTTCTCCTATTTTTGCTTTTTTTTGTAAATCCCAACAAAAGAGAGGAGAAACTCTGAACTGTCTTAGATGAAGGAACTCCAGATTGTTGACTCTGATCAAGTACTTGGAATGATGTTTTGACACAGTGAAGTCAATGAAAATTCAGAAATTACCTTAAAGGTCCCTGGAATCAAACCATAGTTCCAGATGTCAGTGTACTTGTTTCTTTGGCTCTGCCTCAATCATTTAAGTCTGTTCTTGACTGAGCCTGTGCTCAGCAGATGCCTGTGGTCCTTGGCAGAAGATTCTTTGTCCTCCTAAAGAAGTCTCCAGCGCTATGATCAGGAGGCAAAAATCTATCTGTAAACACTTAAATTTCCCGTGGAAAAGTGTTAGGCGTCTGCCATTCCTGTTCACCTTTTGAGACCAGGAATTATCTCAACTCTGTATATGTACCAGGACTGGCACAGTAGGGTCTAGAATTGAAGAGATCACTGAGTACTGCTGTATCATAAAGAATGGCAACTGCATCTTCCTTCTGCACTCTACCCCCATAAATTGTTAGTTTGCAACTCCTCCTCCTTTTTTTGCACCAGCCAACTATAAATGGGCAGGAAGGGTGCAAAGGGATGTTTACTGCAGCTCAGGAGGAGATCCTGAAGCTGCTGTCATGCCCGTGACCATTTCTGGCTGCTCACAGGGCTACCTGTAATTCTTTTCTATTACTGTTCTGCAGTTGCAGGTTTTTTCAGAGTAATCTTCTCAAACACTCACTGAAGATTAAAGGAAGTCAAAAAGGAAAACTGAACAGTCATACCACTTAGATTTATAGAGACAAGAGGCTCGAGGGGGTGGGTTGAGCTCACAAAGCAAACACCCAGATCATCAAATCCAAGCAGCTTGTACCATAGGGCAATTGCTATTAAGTTACAGAGTCAACATCTATTCATCAATATCTCTATTCCACAGCTTCAAGATACTTTGCTTCAGAAGGAAGAGGAACTTGCTAGGTTACATGAAGAAAATAATAACCTCCGACAATACCTGAATTCTGCCCTGATTAAGTGTTTAGAAGAAAAAGCCAAGGTATTGTGTTCAAACCTGTCATACAGACATGTACAGAAGGAACAGCTTGATTAGGTACAGGCCAGTAAAATACATGGAAAATCTAAGAGTGTAGACAACCTACTGTAGAATTCACAATCACATTTAAATTCAAAAAAGTGACAGTTTCCCCCAGGAATGATATCCTATCAGGTTCTGACTTTGGAGGCAGTGTAGCACCTGAAATAATTAAGTTTAATTTAGTAGTTAGCTATAAGTAAGTTAAGATTATATAGTCAAGGCAAAATTATTCCCTCTAATGCTGTTTTTTTCAGTAAAAAGTTCAAATTTGAATACGTATTTTTTGAATGTCTCTGTTTTGTCAATTATCCCTTTGGTAATGACTTTTTTTTTTTCCAGTTTATTAATTTAAAAGCTGTGGGTTTTTTTTTTAATGGTGAAATACAAAATTAAACATTTAAGGTTGGATGAAACATTCTGTTAAACTAAGTGTGAAGGGTAGGGTTTTTTTTTTAATTTGAATTCTTTGTCTCTCATCTTAAAGAAAATAAAGAAAACAATTGTTTCCTGTCAGCTTAAAGACATTTTTTGCTATTCCAGCCTCGCCCATGAAACTGAACTATTGATTATTTGCTCAACTCTGTGGATTGGGCATGAGGTAAAAAAGACTGTAGGACATAGGAGACTTTCCCTTTCCGTCCTGTTGATGGTTGATAGTGTGACGTGTTCTCCCTCCCATGGCCAGACCTGGCTCCTGGCAGTAGAAAAGCTTTCCTTCACTGGGCACAGCAGGGAGACACGGCCACGCCCTGTGTCATGGGGAGAAGGTCCGGTGTGGAACTGTCGTGGAACATGTCTGAGCAGTGAATTCATGACATGGTGGGGAGCTTCCTTGTCTATTCTTGCCTTCCTTTGACCATCCCTGGATGCCTGAAGGGCCCTTGTCCTGTGATAGTGACAAATGAGGTGAACTGATGAGTGCAGTGCCACTCAGGCTGCTGCTCTGAGCGCTGCCTGGTCGGGATCACCCCTGTCCCAGCATGAGTTACCTCTGCATGCTCCCTCTTTGTCAGGCTGCCACTTTGCCCCTCATGCCCTGCTCACCTGCCAAGTGCTGCTGGCACAGATCCAGGTGGGAGTGTGGGGCTGGGAACGCCGTCAAAGCTCAGGCCTTATTGACACGGTCACATTCTTCTCTTTCAGGGACAGGAGACAGACACTGTTGCAGACACTGTAAAGATATAAAATAGTTGGTCATACCCATATGTTTAAGCAGACAGTGGGAAAAAAAGTATCTTTATAAGGACAGTAGTAACCATCTTGGGCATCTTTGGTCAGAAACATGTTGCTTTCAGGTATCTAGAAATTCAAATTTTAATCTTCTGTTGTCCACCTTGTTGTTTTGGGTTTTTTTAATAGAAACTACTGTCTGGCCATGGACAAAAAACCTGTGCTATTCTCAAAAGTACTAAGAGGAGATTAAAAGACGACCACTGCTTTGTCCCTCAAGAAACTCCTCATGCTTCCAAAGCTAGAAGGAACCTCTTCAATGAATTCACTGCCTGTGAAGAGCAAGCCAGCTCTGCTGTGGACAGCTGGGTCTTGCAGACCTTAGGATTAAAAGATGTGAACACCATTGATGAAGCTTCAGCTAACTACAGTGCCCTGTCCCCAGACCTTGGAAAAGACACATACTGCCTGAGCCCCGGGGGAGCAATAGGCTATGAGCACAGGGAAGTAGCAGCAGCAGTGTTTAGCTGCAGCCACGTGCCTCCAGCCAGCAGCAGCACCCATCCATGCAGTGAGGACTCTCCCTTCCCTCCTCAATTTCCTTCAGCACCATGCCTCTCCTCGCCAGTGCCGAGTGTTTCCTCCCTCCCAGCCTACGGGCTGCCTTATTTGACTGGTGATTTGTCACCCAACAAAACAGAAGTGGCCTTCACAACGTCCCTGAATCCCCACCGCAATGTGAGAACACACAGCTTCCACCAAGGCCAGGCCTTTGTGCGCAGGGACGACGACGGGGGATGGAGATTCACCTGGGTGCCCAAGCAGGCTGAATGATGCACCTGGATCAAGGGTCAGCCATAGGGGATGCAGGAGTCACACTTCACCTTGTGAATGAGACAGGTTCAGGCAGAAAAAACGGGCCCTTTTGGGCTTCTTTGAATGCTACTCTGTCACTAACCTACTCATTCCCTCACAGATTTTCACAGATGTGACTCCAGATTGCACTTGGACAATTATCTGCCCCAGATGTACAAACTGGATTCCTTTCTCTTGTGCCTGTGTTGAGATACCTGCTTTTACTTGTTTCCTGGGTTTTTATCATCAGCTCTTCCTTGTTACTGGTAGTTTCCAGGCTGGAGAGCTTTCAGCTTTGATGATCACTTTCACATGCACCAAACTGGAAAGCACTTTGAGAATACACCTCTCTCACAGATATCCACAGATAACAAAGGAGGCATAGGTTGGAGGCTGAGGATCAGCAGTTTCTAAGTAATTTATGTCTCTCTTGACTACACAGATTACTTTGGATTTAGCAAGTACCCATGGTTGCTTTATGTGCTGCACAGGGCTGACCTACCTGCAGTCCCATGGTGCTGTCACATTCTTTGATGATGCCTAAAAATAAAAACAGGATTCACTTCTAATGCCTGGAGGCTACTTAGTTACAAATGATTCAGCAAGTGCAGGGGACCTTCCTAAGGTGTGATTAAGAGACTGTGTGTTTACTAATATGTTTTAAAGGTGTTTTGTCTGTCAGTAAAGGGAGTTTACATTTAGGGAGGTAGTATCACTTAGTGGTTGTAGTGGGTCTTTGGGAACCACAGCCTTCAATGCCAGCTCCTGCCTCTCTGTATTTCTGCCAGACTGTGATGGGCTGAAGGTGAGACCAACACTACTTTGAGAATGCTTTAAAACTCTCTGAGAGAAGGTGCTCTAGCACTACACAGGACTTGACTTTTAGTAAAGCTACTAATGATATGAGTGACATCATGCTATGAAGTCAATGGACATGAAGGAAGCTCGCCAGTACTGTTTTCTGTTACCTTTGTCTTCTGTTCTACAGTAGTTTAATGCCTAAGCATTCAAAATAGATTGACTTGGTTATTCTTGCTTTCAGAATGGTGCCAGTGACATTGAGGAAGGACTTAAGTAAAAATAACCAAAATGAAGGATTTTCTTCCAGTGGCTTATTTTCCTATAGAAAACTGGATATTCCTCTATTTTTTTTTCAGAGGATAAAAATATCTCCTAATAGCCTGTTGTGCCTTAGAATTGCAATATTTGAGACACTCCATCAAGAGCAGTAATGATTTCCCAAAGGACTTCTAAATAAACAAACTGTATTTCTGGATAGTTACTTTAAAGTAACTGTGGCAGACTTCCAGAATAGGCAATTTGAAAGCATTGATTGTAGGCATTATTTCACTGGATTAAAAAGCCAACCAAACTAAAAAAACACCAACCACAAACCCACACAACAACCACTGCAAAAGAAAACCACAAAAAAACCTCAATAAAACCCAACAAACCCAAACCAAACAATGCTCATGGAATAAATACAAGTATTTGTTGGGGGGTTTGTTGTAGTCCATAAAATTGAGGCCAGTTGATGAAGACTGGTCAGACAAGAGCACTGTTTCTGTAGCACTTTTCTGCTTTTCAGTGAAAGCAGAAGAAAAATCCTGTCCTACAAACAACTCATATTTTTTTCTCAATGCATTCCTTTTCTATTATTCTCCCCTTGTCCCACTATATAAGAGAACATTGAAGAAAACAGTCCCATCACTGGAGTTTTTGTTGGTGTGTGTGGTAGTGTAGAAAATGCCTGAACTTAACCTGAGTGTGTGATGGGAACCCCTGGGAAGGGTGATGTGGGGGATGAACAGCAAGCTGGGAATAGGCAGTGTGGCCAGAGGACTACACCCAACACAGCTGTAGATGCCACATCTCTCAAAGCAGCTCTAAAACAGAGAAACATCTATGTTTTCTAGCACTATAGAATGCTATTATGTATGAATGTCAATGCTATGGACCCAGAAGCACTTCTGTCCTACCAACAAATCTTAAATCAGGGGTTTTTCTCTGAAGAGACAAAAGCTTTCCATTTGCCTGACATTTTCTTTCCACATTTTTATATCACTGCATGTGAGAACTTCTGCAGAGAGCCAGAACAAAATTGTCAGATCTGGTACAATCCTGAAGTAGGGTTTCAGTAGGAACAAACTGATGCTTGAGCCTTTGCCAGCCTTTTGTACAGAGGTGACTGTCCCCTTGTCTCATAGAAAATAAATTATGAATGTGAGGGAATAATTTATCTGAATGAGTCCTCTTCTTTTCCTATGGGTTCCTGAATTTTACTCTGTATGAAGGAGAGCTGAGTCCTGTTGGAGGGATTTTTTTTCTGACTTTACTGGAGTTCATTTGGGTAGAGGATCCTATGGTGCTGCTCCTGTCAACCGACGGGTGCTCCTGCCCTGCACATGCAAACTTAAAATTCTGGTGTAGGCAACTACTTGAGCAAAGTTCTCTGTGATAATGATGCTGCTGGGCACTGGAGCAGAGGGAGCACACTGGAAAGGAAACAGGAAAATCCCCAAACCATTTTGACAAAGAAATAAGAGTGCTTTGTTTTACCCTGACACGACCATCTGAAGCCATATTTCCTGAGTTACATGAAGAATAATAGAAACAAGCTGTGTCTAACACCAGCCCACAGAAAGCAAGTCAGCCCAGTGACCAAACCATTCCTTTAGATAAATATTGCTCCTATTGCCAAAAGAAATCCATTGCTCAGCATACCTCACTCTAAACTGCCGGGTTCCTCTGAAAATCCTGCCTTGTTACAGGTATAATAGGTGTGGAAAATGAATAAGAGGCTGAAGGCATCTCATGGCAGGTTACTGTCATGGGGTGGGATGTGAGGACAGTTACTGACTGAGCTGGTGCTGGGTGGATATGTTGATTTAACCTGCCGTGTCCCCATAGTTCTCTTGGGCCTGGAAGCAGTGAAGCTGCACTAAAATGTGGTGCAGTTCTTTGGCCTGCAGAGATGTGCGGGAGAAGGTCTTGGCTGTACAAAGCATAGATGGAGCTTTAAATGGGTGTTCAGTCTTTTTTTGTGCCGGATCCTCCCTGTTTGTCCTTTTGTATTCATTCCCTGTGGGTGAAACAGAGTCAAAGCCCCCCTGCTGCTCATGGAATGTGCGAGGTAAAGCCCGGGGAAGCCTGTGACACATTCCTATGCCCCAGAGATAGCTAGAGATCAATGGCAATGAAAGCAAAAAGTGGAAACAAAATCCAGTTCTTCACACAGCCATCACAACTAGATAGCCAGGAGATAGCAGAGACAAGTTTCAGCTTGGTACTGTATTTCTAATTTCAAAAAACAGGCAGCTGGAAAAGAGGGCCAGGAGGCAAAAGTTCTGGGTTGTGATACTGCCTCTGGTATTAATTAAGAGAAACTTAATTTCTGTGCTTTGGATTCTATGGAGTCCACCACTGGACCAGTTCGTAGCTATTTAACAAGAAAACACAACTCTCTCTGCTGCAAACTCTGAGAAGTTCCCTCCTGCCAAGGATCAGTACCAGGCCCATATAGCTCCAGGATGGGGAACTATGGCTTGAATGGCCATGGGGCCCTGGGTTGTTCTTTGAGCAGCAGTGAACTTCCTTGTCTGTAAATATTTGTCTTGTATTAACATAATTAGTTTTATTTTTTTATTTGAAGTTTGTTTGCTTTGTTATGTGAATGTAACATGTGCAGCTGCATAGTTTAAAATAATCCATGTTTCTAGAAAGGTACACTAACAGAAATGGAAGTTAATTTAACACTTAATATGCTGATATACATGATTTTTTTGTGATTTTAAAAGGCTATGATGATATGTAAATGTCAGTTTTGCCAGTGTCACTAAGTTATGTCTAATAAAACTTAACATCCAATTGATGCAATTCTTTCTGCCCACTGTAGCACCCATTAAACCATGCAGCTGTTGCTCACATGGCACAGCAGCCACCTGGCACCTACACGTCCCCCCAGAGGACTGAAAGGGACCTTTATTTCCTGCAGTCACGAGTGTCCACACAAGGACACGCCACGTTTTTGTGATACCAGACCTAAATATATTGACAGCCACAGGTGTGCTCATTTCATCCTGGGCTTGCACAGCATATTGCACTGATCCATTATTGCTTTGACTCAGAAAAGGATGCCATGCTACCAAACAGCAAGGACAGAGAGAAATATTGTGTTGTCTGTTGTTTTTGCAGCATCTGGCACTCTCACTTAATAGACTTACACCTTCCTAGGCAGCTGGACATCCTGATCCAGGACAACCCGATTCATTGCAGTACTCTGAGTACTCCTGATTTGGACTCTGAAATGATGAATTGCAAAATGGCACTGAGGTGTCACATAAAGAGGCTGGAGATGAGAGAGAAAAGCCTGATTAAAGAATTCAAACCTCTACTCAGCTCTACTTGACAACAAAGAAAAGATGTGTTAGTTATTAACTTTACCTTCTGATCATGGGGAGGTTTATTGGTAACCATGCACCAGCTGGGACCAGAGAGATTTTTCATTGGAATGGAGATGGCTTGTTGCTTATGAAAAGATACAAAGCGAGCCTTCCTTAATCTCTTTTGCCCTCATCTAGAAGCCATACTAAGTCTATGAGATGATTCATAAACACTCTGGCCTGTTGCCGGGTAGCTGACATCCTGTCATAATGAGAGAGCAGTCTATAAATAATTTGTGGAATGAGCTGTGATTCACCTAAAATGCCATCTCTCCAGTCATTCCTCTGCTTCATTAGTTGTGCATCACTGAGTTATTCCAAGGCTGAATACTTAAACGCAGTGCAGCCCAAGGAAATCAGTATAATAATAGTTCACAAGGAACAGATTATAAAAATCAGTATGAGCATGAAGAGCTGGGAGGTCTGACGTCCCCGTTTTCCCTAATGTATTTTTAAAAATCCCACTCGAAATGTGGCTGTAGTACTGGTGTGGTTAGCTGAAACTCCCAACAACTGCTGCCTTCAAAGCTGCTACTAGTCAAAGATCACTCTAAATATTCATTTACTATGCAGTGTTTGCATGTATAACATCCTCCATCGGGACATTATTCCCCGTTGGTGATCACAGAACACAGGGTCAGGAGCTGTGAGCTACGTGATACTTTCAGGGGCACAAACGATGTCATTAAAGAGCTGGAGTGCAGGCCAGGAATGCCAGCTTCCAGCTGTGCAGAATGGGGGCCCGACAGCCCGTTAGAGAGCGCACACGTGCTGTCAGTGTCCCAGATGTGCCACGCGAGCCCAGCTGTGTAGAAAGCAGCAGCCGCACAGCCGAGGCCGAAGCAGCGCAGTTACACCCAGAGGTGCGGAGCGATGCCGATTCCCGCCGTGGGGCCGTGGCCCCAGGCTGTCGCATCTGGGGGGTCTCGGTGCCCACCGAGCCCCTGCCGGCTCCCGGCAAGAGCCGCCCGCAGCCGCCGGCCCTGGCCAAGGTGCTGAAACGGCCGCGCTGCGGGCACGGGCTGCGAGAGCATCCGGGCGAGCAAAGATCTCCACCAGAGAGACCCGAGATATCCCACCCAAACGTGGTGCGGCAGCTGGGACAGCTGGACCAGCAGCTACCAGTGCTCGAAGGACCCTATCGCACGTGATGGCATTGGTTAGAAAAATGAGCTTGCTTTGATCTCGAGGTAATCTTTACCTGATGACACGACTGGGGGCAAGGAACCAGGGAGAAATAAGACGTTCACGGGGCTACATCCTTGGTAAACATATGCGACACTTTACAGGTACAAACAGTGCTGGGCTCCTCTGCCAGGCTGTGAGGCAGCTGGATAACAGGCAGGGTAATTTCAGAGTATCCTTCTCCATATCAGTGCGTGAAGAGAAAGTGTCAACTGGAAAGCTCCCCTTATGAGTGTTATAAACTGTATTTTATCCCAGATACAGAATGAAGAGATTATCAACTGTCTCCCAGCTGGGACAGAGAAACCAAGGAATCCCTGTTACCTTTGAGAAGAGCATCCTTTGTTACCTCCAAAGCATTGTATGTTTGATTGGGTATCAAGCTCCAGGTATTAAGCTTGATTCTACAGAAATATTTGTTACTCCAGAATTAAAATAATCATCACTATATGTTACAGGATTATTTAGACTATGTAGGTAGGAATATGGTCTCCATTATATAGGAAATCATAACAAGAATCACTCTGCAGTAAATTCTGTTCTCCTTCCCCCAGACTAGGATTCCCAACAGCTTCCCTCATTCTAAAAGGTTTTTCCAAGTTACACTTATAAGTAGGACCTAAAATATACATATATTTTTTTTCTGTTTTTTCTCCAACATCCACTCTGGAATTACGTGAAAGACAGATGCTAAAATGATTTTCAGTTATCAAGAGACAGAATATAGTAAGAACTACCTTTCTGCTGGTCTCCTACTTTTCGCTCATCTAGTCCAATTTGAAATCCAGGAGCTCAAAATTATCTGACAATGTCAAACAATGATGAAAAAAAGGAAAATCTATGCTGATGGAAAGCTTCTATGCACAGTCTGGTTTTAAGAAAAGTTGACATCTCTTTTGGTTATAAAACCACACAGTTCCAAGACACAAGCAACTCCTCTTTCTAAGAAATACACGTTCTTGTCCTAGTCTAGACAAAATCTTCACCAACAGTGTAATGCAGGTCGGCTCATTCCCAAACTCTGAATATTACTGTAAAGCAAAGATCAGCTCAGCAATATTCAAACTCAGCTGTAATTGTTGCACCTGCTTTGAATTCCAGTTCCCTCACTTGGAGACACAATCAAACAGAACAAGTAGGAATGACAAGATCCCTTCTTGCTTCAGGAAACAGGGCTAATTTTGTTTACCTATGGGTCATGAAATATTTAGTGATACCTTTCTGCAAGTGAATAGAGAAACATTGATTTAATACTGGTAGGTATTGTTCAAACCTGCCAGTTTCAGTTTCTTTCAGAGTGATATTATCCTGGTAATTTTTCTTGCCTTCTTACATGAAGAAATCAACAGCACTGCTGGGTGAAAGATGCTGTGTTCCTCCACTACAACTGCTTCATTTCAACAAATATGTTTTTCTCAACTGTGTCATTTTTACAGTCCGTGAGAATTGCAGTAACCCACTGAAATCAGCATGACTTAGTCTGACCTCTGAGAACAAAATGGAGCTGAGAGAGCTTTAAGTTTCTTCTTAGTAAAGGACCTTTTATCAGAATGAAATATCATTACCTCAATGGCCCTGTGGCCATTCCAGAGGTATATAAACATTTGCTGCCTATCTGTAAGCCATTCAATTACTAAGATCTTGATACTGTGTAAATATTTAACTACAATAGAGGATATAAATCAGAGAAAGTGATTCTGTTTCATTTCACTGGTGGCAGTAAATCACAGGCTATTCAGGCTACTGGGCTACACCCAAATAAATGACTGAGCTGTGAATACAGGCAGACATTACCTAAAATTTCCTGTATCACAAGTCCTAATTTAATCCAAAATTCATAGAGGGAAGACTAGCAGTACCACAGCTCCAGAAATCTGAAGCACTTCCAGACATTTTTACTGTATCATCCAAGAAGGGAGAAGATGCCAACACCCAACCTTTGGGCTAGTTTTCCAGAAGATGTGACCAGAAACATGAAAGGGCTGCAAAAGCAGGTGCTCTTGAGTTTGAGCCCCTGGATATTAATGACACAGGCAACAGAGAAAAGGAGTAGCCAGTAAATTCCAGTCTCATTTAATCAGATAGGACTGAGTATAATTAGAGGCAGCAGTATGATGGAACACAAGACCAGTCAGCTCTTATCCAAAGGCTGATCCAGGTTTCTGTGCTGTATCAAAAGTCCAGGAGCTGCCACAGAAACAGCCATGCTGTGTGTCTCTGCTCCAGAGATGCAGTACTGAGCTCCCCATCACAACAGGGACGTGAATTCCCCCAGTGCACTGCAAATTGAAAGTTAAAGTCTTCCAGGACTTGGCTTTTTCCACAAGAACCACAACTGCAAATGCGTGGGCTCGTGCTCAGCTTTAGCAGCAGCCACCAGGGACTGAGTCACTGTCACCATTCTCCTGTGAACTTCCACTGCAATTCCCTCTCTTTGGCTTTCTGTTGTACAAGGTTTGGGGCCAGCCCTGGGGCCACAAGGATGGGTCACACTTCCTCATTTCTAAGAGCCAGCAATAGCACTGCTGGTTTGTCAGGACTTGTTTATCCTCACATCCTCATTTCTGCCTGTCCCATCCTCTGACATCAAAACACTTCAGCCAGAGGAGCAATTAGTGTTACCCAAGTGGCTTACAGACCCCTTCTGCAGTCTTTAAAGGGACACCAAGCAGACAAGGGACCAGCCAATTTGAGAAAATAGAGTAGCAATGAGATGCTTCTACTGGAAAAGCATGGGATGCTCCTGTTGACAACATATCACTGCCCTGGGGCACCTAACTTAGGGTCTCTGCTTAGCTTTTGCCTTGCTCTGGAATGGGCCCTTTAGCAGAGAGAAGAGCAAGATTTGCTCACAAAAAGATAAGAAATGGGTTTATTTCTCTCCTTTTAGATTTAAGGTTTATCCTCCTGCTCTCAGGACACTTCATGTCGCCAGTGCCACTTGAGGGGCCCAGCTCCACAGAGGAGGGTGAGCCAGAGGGCCAACAACAATCAGAAATTCTCCAAGACACTGTGACTACAGAGCAGGTATAAGCTACACACACTTTTCTCAACTTTTCCAAGCTGCATGGCCTCACCTGGGGCTGATGACAGATCTGTTAATCTGAGCAAGAGCAAAAATTCCCTCTGCCTGCCCTCCTTTTCCACTTGGCCCACAGGCAGGTACAAGTTCAGAGAGTGTCTGTAAGCCCCAGTGCATACAAACGAGCCTTGTGCAGCATTATATTTTGGTTTTCTCTACCCCCCTTATGGGGTCCCCTGGCTAAAGTCAAAGAAACATTGAAAGCATCCAAGTAAATCAGTCTATTGCATTTTCTCATCAGCTTAAAATGCTCTCCTTGGTGCCAAAAAAATGACAATCCACTGAAGAACCAGGCTTGCAGGATAGTTGTATTGAAGCTATTTCTTTTTTCCTTGCCATCTTGAGAGGCCTGTTGGCAGGGAACATGCCCCCTACTCTCCAGGCCAGTGTGCCATACTGAGCACAGAGAATTATACACATGGCTCCGACAGAGTGCAGAGGGTGTCCTAGCAGAAACCTGCTCCATGAACACTTGCCTCCTACCATGATCATCCTGAAACAGGTCAAATTAAATGTACCATGGCAGCTGCTCAATAAAATCCTGTCATAAGACAGGAGCCCAAATGTGTTTGTGTGTGACCCACCCTGAGGGACAGGGCTGAATCCATGAACCACCCTGAGCTGAAGAACTTTAGGGTTGGGTGAGTCCCAGCAGCCTCAGCCCTGGGCTGACAGCAGGGTCTGAGCCCTCTTTTGTGGCTTGAGCAGAGGGGGGAGATGAGCAGAGAGGCAAACAGAGAGGCTGGGGCTGGCTGCAGGAGGGCTGGGGCAGGGCAAGTTCCTAGGATGGCACAGCTGCTCCTTAGCACATGAAAGTGATTTTTTAATAGCAAAGCAAACCCAGTATCCCCAGCAGTTGTGTTCTGCAACACCACCCAGTCTTCTGTCCTGCACCTGAGCAGTTTAAGCCATCGCAGCTCTTCTGTCACCAGCAAAGCTCAGGCTGCCTATGACCAACTGCAGCACTTCACCCTGCTCTCCTCTTCCACCACGCACACACAGCAACAGAGGAGAGGCACAGAACCCCAAAGAAGAAAGGAAGATGGGAAAAGGGGGTTATCCACTGTTGGGAACAATGAACATTTACTGTAATTATTATTTGCAATATATTATTTGAAGAGGTCAAGGCCTCCTGTAAAATCAAAAAGCAGAATCTGAGCATCAGCTCGGAGACAAGAATTCATTGCTAAGTTGCTTGTGAATAGTTTAGAAACACCTGTTTTATAGAAGTCTGGGGAAGTTTTAGAAGGATAGAACAGATAAAAATAAAACTCTGAAACTCCGTGATAACCTTTTTCTGGCTGTTGCTTGAATCCAAGTCAGAAGAGTTAACATGTGCAATGGAAAGCAGCAGTCAAAGTTGGAGTAAAGGGGAGCAACAGTGGCATGCTTTTGTTTCTTATTGATTTAATTTTCAGTGCACTCTGGAATTGGCTGTTCATTTCAGCATGGATGCACTCAGCAGTTTGTGACACACTGTGCTGCTTTGCTCTGCCAGCTGTGCTGTGCCTGCCAACATTTGTTGAGAAGTAACAGGAGGTCACACATGGTGTCAAAAAAAAGTACCCCTGGCACAGCACACAGAAAAAAGGCATTGTATTAGTGGCAATGAATTCAGACCTACTGATGGTGGAATTAATGAAATCCATGGCTGGCACTCTCTTTGCATCCCAACGGAGGCTACAGCAAACAAAGAAAATGTACTGGCCACTAGCCCATGGGGTCGGCAAACCAGGCTTGTCCAGGGCAGCTGGAAGCCCATTGCCTTCCCTGGCAAGCCCTGAAGTGGAGAATGGAATTCAAGTGCTTCCCTAAGACCTCTCTTCTCTGACTCTAAGGCAACAGGAAACCAAGAGACAGGGAAGCAAGGAGCGAAGTAATGCTCATGGAGGAAAACCAGCACTGAATGGTGAGAGGCATTTGATTATTTTACTCTAGTTTTTTGGTTTCTTAAGCTTTTTTTATTTAGCTACAAGGGAGGGACATCTTTCCCTTTGATTCTTATTTGCCCTGAAGCTGAAGCCCATCTCCTGAGCATCAGCATTTGCTTATTGATCTTTTCTTTCCTGAGTGGTTTCCCATCCGTTTTAGGAAACCCTCAGAGATATTTATGTTGGACTTTGTCTTTCCATTCTCTTTATGCTAAGCAGAGACAAGTAAGGATACATACACTTCTAGATAAAGACAAAATTCCTCACAATTAGAGCAAGGATTTAGGTAGTTGATGTGCATCCTTGGACACAGTCAGCAGGCGGCTGAACAAGGCCCTGAGCAGCCCGATTCAACTTTGAAGTTACCTCTTTGAGCTGAAAGTTGGATCAGAAAACCTCTGTATGTCTTTTCCTACCTTTAGATTTTCAATATTTCAGTGATTCTAAATCCACATCTGATCAACCATCTCTTCATGTACTATCTGCCTGTAGGAAAAGATCCATCAGCTCTCATCAGCCTTAGACTAGCCAACATTAGCTGGGGCATCATCCACCCCTTTCCTTTTCCCCCTACAAAATAGGATTGTGGATTTTCGCTTTTATCCTCACGCTTTCTACCTTTGTCCAAATGCATTTGGGAGCAGAATCCAGAAACTGCAGCTATTCCCCAGGCATCTCAGAGCACAGCCATTTGTTGATGTTTCTGCATTAACCCAGCTGTGTGTTCATTCCCTTTTGAAAGGATAATTTAACTCCTACTGCTGTTCAAAAATATAGCTGGGTGCACCAAGTCAGACACATGCCAGTGTCAAATCTAGAAGAACCACCCACTGATCAAAAAGACATAAGTAATTCCTTTCTCCTAGGGCATTTTAATGCAACTCTTTCATGTTTAATGTTTAATGTGAGTGGAATAATAGTTTGTCTCTTGCTATCCCCCATTAACACAGATCAGAGGCACTAGATGCTTACAGCCAAATTAATACTTCCCAGTTGGTCACCCAGCCAATAGGTCCAACACTGGAAAAAGCCTGTACAATTGGAAGCCTCTCCTCTCACACCATTTCTAAAAGGCACTAGCCAAGCATGGATGCAAGCCCCTCCTCAGACCGCATTATTCTGCAATTCCACTGTAATTCATCCCTCATAACAACCTGAGGAATCTGATAACAGCAGTCTTTACCATTACAGAATGACTGATTCTCCCTAAAGCTAAGCTGAAAAGAGGTGATTGTCATGTTGAGCACTGACATTATAACCTTTGTTTACTTTTTGAAAAAAAAACAAACCACTGGACAAGGAAAATTAAGAATTTTTGTGTCAAAGGCTTTGAAGTAGAACATATTTGCAATACATTTTATGCCTGAAGTGGAACTCTTCTCAAAATCAGTAGTATCCATTACATCGTCTCTCATCTGAAAGATCAAGCTGCCCACAGACAAAGGCCCTGGAAGAATCAGTTTTGGACAAAAACTGCTTAAGCTGAGCAAGGAAGTGGACAAAGAGACAATAATTAGTGATTTATGGATGTTCAGCTGTTTCTCCACGCTCATAACCAGCTTGCAGCAGGGAAGCATTACTCATCAGCTCCAAGGAAGCCAATTGTCTGTGGCTGGCAAGAGAAGAAGGATTTGCCAGATAGTGCCAATGGTCTGGTCTTGGGGTTGAAACAGCTTTTGGAAGACTGAGGAGGCAACCATGTGTGCTGATAAAGCCAACAAACTTGGAACCAAGGCCTTTTTTTTTCTTTCCTCTGATGCCAGGGAGAGGAGCGTGCCTGGGTCTGCACAGAGTGTTCCCACTGAACAATGTCAGACACACGCCAGTTTGGAGGTCTGCCAGTCTAGGGCCACCTCAGTGAACTCATATGGCAAGGCAGAAGGAACGCACAAAGACCAGACCAAGGTTATCACAGCCTTCCCAGAGAAGGCCAAAGCAACCATTTGTCATCATTATGTCCATTCTCCATTCTTGTTTCTGTGCTCCCTAGAAAATAAAGTAATGCTTACTAAGAAATAAAAAGAGGGAAGGAACAACCTGAATACCTGAGACTGGCTAAACTGATGGAGAAGATGATGAATAACCAGCATGGCTGGCAGAACTCCTATTCTTCCTTTATGCATGTTACACAACCCACTGCTTAAAATATCAGAGCCTTGATTTATTACTTGCCATGGTGTAAACAGGTTTTGATTGCTTGGCACCTCTCTTCTGTCAAAAAACAAAAAAATTTAAAAAAGCATCCACCCGTGGTGGTTCTCTCTGCATGTCCTGCATAGCTGAGACTCACTTTTGCCAACTCAACTTGAAGCAGACTTCTCAGCATGTACCCTACTAGACTGGGACTTGTGTCAGTCCAGTGGAGTCCCTATACCTCCTACCAAAATGCATTTGCATGTGAAAGGCTGGAATGAGGCATATAAACAGTAAAGAAGCTGAAACTAGAGAAAAGCATATAAAAACAGTGGAAAAAAAGGGAAAATGAGAAGAGAGAAATTATACTATTTTACCTTTCTGTGGTATTTTTTTATCAATGATCCTATGTTTGCAGCATTTTGCACTAGTCTCTGGTTTTGCTCACGTCTTAGCAGAGAAATTCCCTGGTCAGACTTGCCCCGTCACTGTAGTCTTACATAAGGTCAGGAAGTGAGAGCCCAGCACCACACAGCCTGCAGCTAAAACATGCCAGGGTCAGAGATCAGGGACAGTCCTGGTCTGCACAGAAGGGCAATCTTGAACACACACCCTAAAACACCCAGCTCCTGACTGTACCTTCATATCCAGCTGTTATCCCCACTCCCACCACTGAGTCCTTCGTGCCTGGGAATAGGCAGGAGAGGATGAATGGTCATCCTTGCCTCTTTCAGATGGCCCAGGTATCACAGCAAATATTCAGCCTCTGCCTTGCACCCATCATCCTGCTGGCTGAGCCCTCACCACAAACAATGATTGCCTTGGCTCCACAGATCTGCTCCTGTAATCCCAGCACTGAGCAATCACTGAGGGACACAGTAACTCCAAAAAATCAGAATTCAGCCTGGAGTGACATGGGAGAATGTACACATTCATATTACATCCTGCCATGTACCACTGCAGTCAACCCTCCCCAGGCATGAATTAGGGTGTCAGAATGCATCCCATGAAACAAACCAACCAATTTAGACTATTTAATCAAAGTTTTCCCTCTGGGGACATAACCTCTGCAGACTGTCCCTAAAGAAAGCTGATTCTCAGCCCTGGCAAACAGGAGCAAGCAGCGAAAATGGTGCACTCAGATACTTCCAGTCCCATAAAATGATAGAGTTGTGATCATCAGCCCACACAAGAGGAGGGTGGCAGTACCAGGTTAATGCAAAACCAAGGAAAGGCAAACAGAGTGGGCATGGGGCACCTGTGGAGACGTGTGCATTAATTGTGTTATCCCGAGTCTGATCATTTATACCTGCAGCCTTTGATTAGATGCTTCCTTGTTGACACTAGGTCTGGTTGAGTTTTTAAAGAACAGCAGAGGACACTGGAGAGTCTTCATTATAACTGTTGAATTGAGAGCAAACAAGGAAGCTGAAATTAATCACTGGCACATAAATTGCCATCATGGTGCACAACACACACCACAAACCTTCTCCCTTACCCTACAGGGATAGCCTCAAATGCTGTCCTGCCCCAAAAAGGAGATGCAGAATAGCAGGTGCAGGAGCTACAGTCAGTTTGTGCAGGTAAAGCAACCTCAGCAGGACTGTGAAATGTTGGGTATGAGGTCCTATCTCAAGAGATCACCTGAGGGAAGCAACATGGATCAGGCAATAAGGCAAGCTCTCGGCCTGGCTCTCACACTGACTTCTGACCTTGTCCCCTTGGTGGTTTTACTTCTCTTCTAGTCTGATCTCTTCAGTATTCTCCTGCTGTCCCTTTTCTTCCTGGAAACACATCTCAGTTTCTGGGGATTGGCAAAGGAGACTGTGCAAAGTTTGCAAACACTTTATTACCTTTGTTTCTGTTTGAGGGGGAAGTTTGACAGAACTGGTCATTCACTCAGGTCAGAAGAACTGCTCAGTTCTAAGTTACTCCCCAGCAGTAAAACCCATCGACTTTTGGGCACACAGCCTTGCAGTCAATCATGGAAATACTAAAGGAGGAGAGAAATTTCCTCTTCTACCACTGTGAGTTTGCCTCTGCCAACTCCACTCTGCTACTTCTGATGGGTATTAGGAGTCAGCATGATAAAAACAATAGCAAAAGTTTAATGGGAAACATCATCTTTTGAAGATTCCCACAAAGTTCTTGTGTGAAGAACCAAGGTCTTTCTTAAGGTGAGAGTAAAACCAAAAGAAATGCAGCACAAAGTGATCTGAGGGATATATCTCGTGATGAAGCCAGAGCTGCCACACCAGGAACACCCTCATGTACCTGGAACAGGTGAATAATAATTCTCCTGTGCCTCCAGCTCCTGAATGGCACCTACCCAGCTTCATTTTCACTGGTGCTGAGGAATCTCTGGCAATGAACCTTTAGAAAAAAAGTCTATTCCTACTTTAGAAATCAACATATTCTAACAAATCTCCCCTACACTGTTAAAAACCCGTCAGCTGAAGCCCCAGGGGAGTAGCTACCCTGGAACCCCAGTGCTCAAGTGAATCTTCAGCCATCTGGTCTTCCCAAAGACCTTAAAACACAGCTGCCAGACGTTTTTGGGCTTTACAACCACTGTGCAGTCCATGGAAACCAGATATGAAAGACTAATTCAGGGAAAATTGATTTTAAACTGCCACCTACATTCCCTCCTGCTGGATGTCCTCAGACACAGCCCACTGTAGCTCATCTGTGTACAGGTGAAGCTGGTTTTTTTTAATTATTCAAAAGAATAAAAATCTGCCAGGAAGGTTTTGACATATAAACTGTGATCAGCTTGAAGCATCACTGTACAATACTTGATAAAAAAAATAAAGTGTAAAACCTCATTTCTCATTGCCATCTTCTGGCCAGAGCAGTGTAGTGTATTCTCTTGCTAAAACCAGCTGCAGTGTAGGGCACAGACATGCAAGATGCAATGCACAAGTTGCACAAGTGCAACTCTGGTTTGGCTGCAGTGTGTGCTACTGTGCAGGAAGGGTGTGAAAGCAGCTGTCTGGGGTTCACCATCCAGCTGGAACAGCTGCTCAAAAAGTGATTCTGTGAAAAATTATACATTTGAAGGTATCTGAAAGCAAATCTCACTGAAACCTTTATCTTAAATGGCATTCATCCACCATGTTCTTTCTCAGACTGTAGTTATATTAAATGGTTAACAATCATTTCAACACCCTCAACATGCTTAGAGGAAAAA
This sequence comes from Edolisoma coerulescens, assembly GCA_013397115.1. Taxonomy (NCBI): domain Eukaryota; kingdom Metazoa; phylum Chordata; class Aves; order Passeriformes; family Campephagidae; genus Edolisoma; species Edolisoma coerulescens. The sequence goes on along the minus strand of VWZW01002522.1, from coordinate 397,660 downwards.
TACCCTTTAAAAATCACTCTGTAGTTAATCTAATCTCTTCCAAACCAGTATTCTCCAGCAAACTGTAATCTTTGGGGCTAGGCTAGTACATCTATATTCAATGAACAATATTTGCAATAATTCTTGCAGACCATATATTTCTGATCCAGAGGCCAGAGTAGGCTTGGCACATATGCACCACACATCTTGCAGTGGTCTGACCATGCACCTATTGCCCCACTATTCAGAGATAATCCCAGTCAGCCTGGAAGTTTATGTTTATACACCAAACAGACACGGATGAGAGATGGTGTGGAGGAGATTGATCACTATCAATCTGATCCTGACAACTGGATGGAAAGTGACTCTCCATGTCTTTAGTTCTTCCTGCTTTTGGAATCACCTGCACAAATGAAAGATTCTTTGTCTTAGCTGACAGCAGCTTTCTCTGCATCACTGTGGAATCGCATTGCTCATAATCAGCTTTCCCTGTATTTTCCCATCTTGAATGCATCATCCCAAGCAGCTTCACCTAAAGGCCATTTAAAATACACGCAACGATTCCTCTGGATTTCCAGATAAAGAATCAGTCCAGACAGCTTTTGTCCAGCTCTCCCTGCAGACTGGAGGACAAAGGAGAAGTCTGGATGCCCTCTGCTTGCCTACACCCTTGTAGGGGAGCACCTGCCCTGTGGCCATGAGTCACACCCCAATGGAGAAGCAGTTGTATATTTACATGTCACACCTCTTGAATCTGTAAGAATTTTGGCAATTTTTGACCAATCCCTAAGCTCTGCTGTCTTTAGCCTTTACTTAAACAAGCTGGAGGGTTTAACTGGGAATTTAAAACAGAATAACATGAAAAGAGCAAAGTATGTATGTATGTAAGTTTAACCAAAGGGAATAAAATATAGCAGGATAAAGGAAGAAAACCACAAACATCACAGCAATAGGTATTTGCAATAACCAAGTTCTCTACTCCTCTTGCAGAAATACACCTGAGTCAAGGAGTGGTACAGAGCCAGAGCTGCTCCAGGTGCACTGGGAGGGTCTGTAATTCCTCCCCAGAGCAGCATAACACTGGAATTCTGCTCATGCTTTCCCAGCCATTCTTCACACTGCCCATTTTCCCTGTGCTCTCTGCAGATGTTTCAAGAGTCCTTCCTGTGGAGCATCAGCACACGCTGGCGGTGAGGGGGCTGCTCCTGCAGGTGTTTTCCAATCCCCGTGTTGTTCATCGTGTGCTACTGTGACAGTGCTGACAGTCTTCAATAGTCTCAGCCTGGCTGCTCTTTCCCCAGTTCTGTTGCTAAACTGAACTGCAGGCTGTTTCTTTTCACCTCTTGTTTGTAATGTCTTGGTTAGAACCCTGGTCTTTTACCGTGACATATTTTCAAAGACCCATTTGTTCCCTGAGCCTTGGATTTGAGGACAGTATGTTGTATATTCTTGCTTTACAAAAAAGCATCTTCATAAATCCTTACTCCCTTTGGGTTCCTTCCTAATCATTTAAACTGTTCAGTAGACAAAGATGGGGCTTATCTAAATATATGGTCATATTTGTTAATAGAGTCTGTTTTACTCAGTAGCTATTTTAGAATACTATTAGGATGTTGAAACCCAGCCATATGTCTGTATATGTTTATACAGACATCAGTCTTCAATTAAAGTTTTTACCTACTAGTGCCACAGCTTTTCTGGATAAGTAATTGTATCCAAGTTCCATAAAATAAGTACTTGTTGTAAGAGAAACCTGCAGCAGTTTCTTCATGAGTGTCTCGAGGAAAGGTTGTATCCAGATTTGTTTGAAAGCCACTCCACCTTCCAAGTGGATGATTGATGCCATTGTTACTGGTTAAAGCATTCAAATCACATCTTGGCCATCATTATAATATGCTTTTACATATAGCAAAAGCTGGGTTGCTTTTTACTTTGAATAAAAAATTTAGACCTTGAATCACTTGCACTAGAGAAAGGGAACAGATGATATCACCTGCATGCTCCTTTTAGAAGCTGTACAGCCCACGGGGCCCAAAAGCCAATAAACAGTGATAAGGAACACATCTGAGGAGAGCAAGCAGCAGTGAGAGAGAGACCCAGCCAAGAATTATGTTATTTTCTACTTACTCTCTGAGCAAATGTAATACTTTTTTCTTGTTCAGCTCTGCCAATCTAAGCTAGTTAATGGATCATTCACAGTGAAAACATAATTAGCAACAATTAATAAAGGAGAAATGGCTTGCATAACAGCCTACACAGGACATCTTGCCAGGAGGCCACTTACAAAACACCACTTATTAACACCATAATTATGACTATCTGCTGCTTGCATTGTATTTGCAAGTTTAAGCTCCACTACATAAGTTGTGTACAAAATTACTGTGAGACCAAACTCCAAGCACTTAATAAACAGGTCTAAAATTTGTGGATCTGCCCCAGCAGTAACATTTTGCACCATTGGGTGCTACTACATGTGCTGTGTGAAGAACACATGGAAACAAATTGCTGTGCCCTGCAGCTGTGCCTGCAGTGGGTGCTGGCAAAACTGCAGCACGAAACAGTTGAGGTGGTTGAGATTAATTCAGTGAAACAGCTGCAGCTTTGAGGCAATCCAGGAGGCTTCTCTGAATTTATGGAAATAAACAACATTTACAGGACAGATAGGAATCACAGAACAATTTAGGGTTTCCACCATGTCTTGGCAGCAGCCTGACTCGTATCTGCCGTTTGTGGTTGCAGAACATTTTACACTGAGGTTGTCAAGCACACAATTCATGGACTGTGTAGAGCCCCTGGATGCATGCAGGTGGCCTGCATTAAGTACCCATATGCTCCACAATTTCAGCTTTCAGACAGAAAAAGACTTTCAAGCAAAAAATAAGGATTAGGCAGGCTGGCCAGAGGGAAAAGTAAAACAGAAGTCAGAGGAAGATGAAACAGAAGAACATCAGGAAAGGAAGAGAGGGATAAAGCAGCAGCTCATGAAAAATGGGCTCGCTCACAAAGCAACTCAGTCACATATGACAGATTTAGATATTAGTCTGTTTGATGCTGAATTAAAGACTGTCATCCCCTGGGATGGCCGTGCAAGCACTGCCTGAAGGAACACACTGAAGAGTGCTATGACCCCGACCTGTTCCAGTTACCAAAGCCAGCAGGACACCCTGAAACCCAGGATTCATCCCTCTTCCCTGGAGGGCTGCAGCCCTCAGCCTTGTCTCTGATCTCACACCACTTTAACCAGCTTGTCCTGAATGCTCAGACACGACAGTTTGGATTCCAGTCGAGCAACATAAAGTGCATGGTCTGTTGCAGCTGAGGCAAGGGAGATGCTGGCAATGCAGCCCCTATTGTTTGCACAGCAAGGGCTCTGGTTTTGTTTCAAAACACAATAGGTTGATTTGAAGGAATTTTCCCCCTTGAAATAACTAATTTAAATCACGTGACAAAATAGATTTTGAAACAAAAACTAGTTTTTCAGACCCCACAGCTCTTTCAAGAACTAGGAACTTGGACAACATGTCCCCAGTGCTCAGCACTGGTGAGGCCACACCTTGAGGCCTGTGTCCAGTTCTGGGCCTCTCAATTCAGGAAGGACATTGAGGTGCTGGAGCGAGGCCAGAGAAGGGCAACTGGAGCTGGTGAAGGGTCTGGAGCACAAATCCTCTAAGGACCGGCTGAGGGAGCTCTGGGGTGTTTAGCCTGGAGAAAAGGAGGCTCAGGGGGGACCTTATCACTCTCCACAACTCCCTGACAGGAGGATGTAGCCAGGTGAGGGTCAGGCTCTAATAGGCAACCAATGACAGGACAAGAGGATAGTTTCAGGCTGCGCCAGGGGAAATTCAGGTTGTACATTAGGAGGAATTTCTTCACAAAAATGGGGATTAAACATTGGGATGGGCTGCCCAGCGAGGTGGTGGAGTCACCATCCCTGGAGGTGTTTAAGAAAAGACTGGATGTGGCACTCAGTGCCATGGTCCAGTTGACATAATGGTGTTTGATCAAAGGTTGGACTCGATGATCTCAGAGATCATTTCGCCCTAATTGATTATGTAAATTCAAATATTTTCAACAAGCCGGACAGTTAAACATTTCCCAAGGCATTCACAGAAGCAATCCTAGTTATTTATTCCCAAGAGTAACCATGTCTATCTGCTAACATACCTCACCCACCTTTACACACTGCCAGTGACAACAGCATCCCCTTTAGAGCAGGGTCTATTATTGGTAAATCCTGAATTGCAGCCCTCTCTGGTATGTGAGCTTATGAAAAGCAAAACAAAAGCAGCCGGAGCTTGGATATTACTCTAGTAAGTATTTACATTACAGCAGCACCTGGAATCATGACCAAAACCACACAAAGGTAGGTGCTCCATCTGCACTGAAAAGACAGTCCATGACTTAAAAAAAAGAGTTTACAAACTTGGCATACTCTGGGGTCTTGGTCATGCCTATTTATCTACTGCTGACATCCGCAAGGGTCACTGACCTGATACTCCCTGTGCCAAGGCTGGCTTCAGTGAATGCAGGGTCCTGTCAAGGGCCAAATTCCTGCACTGCACCCAGCCAAGGAGTGTGCGGAGGAGGCAGTAGCTGAAAACAGGCTACTGCCACTCCTTCTCCAAAGCAAGGTCTGCATGAGGTGTAGGAGCAGCATATTCCTTAATCCCCTTTTGTCAGAATAGAGAGGAAACCCTCGAAGTAAAGGCATATCTCTAATGCACTTACCCACATTGAAAACTGCCTGGACAATTCCATGGCTAAAATAATTGATTTAGGAAATTCAGCTGCTGCATTGAGATCTTCTGCATCCAAGGTGTCCAGCACTTCTGCAAGGTCTGACTGGCAGCACTGGGGCCTCACCAACCAGGAGCCCATCCACAACACCCAAGCAAGGCAGGCCACAGAAAGCAGCCAGGCTCAGCTGAGAACTCAGGTCACTGGAGAATCCATGGTGATGAGGCAGGTTTGAAGTCAAACCACAGGTCATATTCAGGCAGTTCCACAGCAGCAAGGCACATCCAGAGCCAGGGCAGAAGTCAGTCTGTGCACTGGAGTCTGGATCAGTGAGATTCATTGCCAGGAAAGTACATGGCCAACCTGCAGACCACCACAGTCCTGCAGCATAGCTCAAACCAGAGCTCAGTGGCCCAGTCTGAGCCTAAATAGGATCCCTGGGTTGATGAGCAAAGGCTGTGGGTGGAGGTGAGGCTGATTAGGACAATGAAGAGCCATTGGTGCAATCAGGGCCCCAACACATGTGTAGAAGCAGCAGCTTATGGACTGTGATGGCACTTTTGTCAGCAGTGCCACTGGCCACTATCAGACAGTGATGGAATTACTCTGGGATCCTGGGGGTTTCTTCACCCTCTGCTTGCTTGGTGCCCATCCGTTTTAATCCATCCTAGAGAGAGGCTTCTGCAGCTGTGGCTTGAACCATAAACAGTTGCCTCTGTAAAACAAGTGGAAAGCTCAAATAAATTAATAGAAATTTCTTTTCCTGTTATTGAAGTGGACTTTAAATCACCATGCAACAGCACATCAGCACCTATTGTGCTGAAGAAATCATTCCCACTGCTCATCTGGCTGCTGAATTAGAGTTTTATTTTTGCCACTGCTTCCTCTTCAGAGTTCCCATTTCGTTAGTTACACCCATGCTGTGCATGAGCCCCATCACCAGCACTGCCCCAGCTGTGTGTCAGTTGATGACATACGGGAAAACAGCTCTCAGTAATTTTTTTGCTAAATAATTTACCCAAAAATGTATATGTCGTTCTGATTGACTGACACTGGAATTTGTTTGTACTTTCCTCTGCAAAACGAGATTAGAGGTAAATATTTTGACTTGCTGAGGAAGTGCCAAATGGAGATGCACTAACAAAGCAACCAAAAGGCATTTCACCTCAAAGATGCAGGGCAAATTATGGACCTAGCTTGCAGAAGATTATTTCCATTGTTTAGTTTTTAGTTTATTAAAAGAATCACTGACTATTTTTATTCCATTTTTTCTTGTTTCCTCTTGATAGAAGTTTCTCTGCTCTTTCAGCATACTTACATCACTAACTTTTAATGCTATAACGTGTGGGATGATGACTTTCACTTGACCTCCTTTTTCTACCAGCCAAAATGTCCAAGTCAGAACCCTGTTGTATTTGATGCGATATAAGCAGCGAACAATCCAAAATCTGTAAAAACTAAAAGAGATTAAATACACAAAGAAATGGCTGATAGGAGAAGTCAAAGGGATGATGTTCAGTGTATTTCTATTGGTAGACATGAGCGTGGTGTCCAGCAGCCTGAGGGCTGGCGGCTGAGCTGCTGGGACCATTGGCTCTCAGGGAGATGGATCCTATTCAATTATATTCCTTTTTGCTTGTTGTTGTGTCTGTATTAATTTTCCCAGGGCTTCTTCTTTTTGTTGTGTGTACAGAGAGCTCTTAGCAGAGTAGGACTGAGTTTCTAAGAGAGGTTCCAGTCTGCTCTCTGACCACAGCACCCACTCACACCAGTAGCCTCCACTCTTGCCCACAGCAAGAGAAAACGTGTGTGAGATCTGCCGTGGAGGGCCCAGGTCAGAGAAGGAAAGCAATACCAGAAGCATTTGGAGAATGAGGACATGGAAAATAGCCATGAACAATTTCCAGAAATGTCCCAGGAGATCATTGCCTTATTCAATGCCTCTCATTTCTGCCAGACTATTTTTGTCTCAGCTCTGAATGTGTCCATCTCAGTATGCACAGCTAACTTGGTAATTTTTAACTCATGGCACTAATTGAATTGTTATTGAATGTGATTAATTAGAACTGGAACAAGCCTCTAACAAAGAATTTATCAGATCCTTCCACTGACTCACTGCTTCCCAATGCTTTGAAACTTGCAAATTGGATATTTTCCTACACTCCTTGGAAGGTCCCAGGTACCCTAACTCCACTGGAACCTGCTGCCCTATGGACATGATGCCTGTGTAGGCAGCCTAGCCCTCCTCCACCCAAAAATGAGCCACTGGGGGGGCCAGGATTTTTGCTTGCACAGTTTCATCTCCAAGAGCGTCAAGGCTGGCTCAGCAGACCTCTGCTCAGAGCTGCAGCACTCCAGCCACAGTAACTGAGCTGGAATAATGCACACTCCATAGCAGCACAGCAGGAGGATCCTTCAGCCTATCTGGGCTCCTAGACTTCAATAGGAACTTAGATATTTAGTACAGATTAGGGTTAAATATCTTTGTGGCACAAACAGAGGGGCAGAGGGTTTAATTTTACATGCAAATATCTTGGAATGGCTTAGGATACCTCTGGAGATGTGCATGTGTGTCCATGCAGACATAAATGCACATTCATCTCAAATCCAAGACTTTTCATGTGTCTTGTGGTATTCTTGACCAGAAGGGTGTCAAATAACACTGATTTCCCAGCCTGATTGTTCCTGCAATGGAAAATGTAGTTTTAATTAGATTTGACCTTGTTTTTTTTTATTTCCTTGGCCGTATCTTCGTCTGTTTCCCATGGGAGCAGGCAAGGAATACCTCACTTCAGAGGTCCTTTGGCAGGAAAGCTGCTGCTCTTGTGCTAACTAGAAATCCTCCGTAACAGCTGTCAAAGAAAGGAGCACTTTGATTCCAGGAGCTGCGCATCTTTCAGAGCATGGACCCGGGATACAGGCTCTGCCTGGACAGATCGAGATGATGCTTTTGATCTTGTTCCTGTGCCTTCTGCTGAGCATGTTTTGTACAGAAGAGCATGAAGACAGCCAGACAGCCAGAGGGGAGGTTTTAACTGAGCTACTTGTCAACCAAAATATCATTTTTATCTAAATGGAAAAGCATTATAGCAAAGCCAAAAATAGAGTGATGTTTTTCTAAACCATTGAAGAGCTTATACATTCAATGTTTTAATTTTTTATTTCCAAATTGTCTTTTAAAATTAAATAATAATTGATTTTTTACTTCTTTCAAGAGAAGCCACATTGGTTTTTAGTCTGGAACTCAAAATATGCTGAAATCACAACTTGTACTGGAATGTTCAGTTCTGCTGTGGGACAGCTTCAGGCCAAAACCAGTCAAAAATTGAGTAACTTTTTGACTGCTTGACGATGAAACTCAAACAAACTGTGAGAAATTATCATTCCCTGGAAATTATTTCAAGCATTGAGGTACCTCTTCTGCATGCGTAAAATTGAGCTTCTCTTAGGTGGTTGCATGAACCTGAGGCTTCAAACAAACTTAGGGCAAGCCTTCCAGCTTCTCTGAATATAGATGAAAGAATTCAAGTCCTGGCTCAAGCAACTCCTTATCAAAGTTTATTAAGCTACCTCCAAAATATGCCCAGGGAATTGCTAACTGGCAGAGAATTATGACAGTTTGGAAATTAAAGAGCAACGAAAAGGAAAACAAAACAAAACACAAAAGGATGTCAAAGGTTTTCTGTCGCTCTGTTTAGTGCCCAAGCAAGATGCTAAATCCAGATGCATTTCAGCCTGGGCCCAGCCATGAAGTGCTGGGGGGGTGGTGCATGGAAGCTTTGGACAGCAGACCCGAGTGCCCATCCGGTTCTCCTTGGCTGAGTACGTGCTGCTTAGGAATCCTGAGAGAAAAGAGATGCAGCCTGGCATCAGCTCAGCTCAAGTATTATTTTAAAACATGAGGTATAGCATGCTTAGACAATTGGACTGAAAAACAAACAGAAGTATGTTGATAGCTATTTACACTAGATTTAGAGTTCCCTCTTCTGTGATGTCTCAACTTACAGAAAATACACATATTTAATTCTAATTTTCCAAGGCCTTCGTATATTCATCATGGCAACGTGCTTTGGCACCTGAGCCAAAGGAAAAGAAATGAGGACAGAACAAATATATGCTAAGAAAGTTCAGTCCTACCCACTTATTTGAGCTAATTGTCTCCTCTGTACATGCTCAGCAAACAAAAGGTGATCCAAATCAGTTGTTCTCCCTGATTTGCCTGGGGAATGTAGAGCAGGTAGACCATGTCACCTGGGGGGTGAATTCATCATTATTTCTCCTACCAGCTCAGCAGAAGTTCTGTTTTAGAAGTTTCGGGCCCATGTGTGGAACTAAGGAAAAAAACAAAAAAGTAAAATTTACTATCAAATTGTCAAGTTTGGAATTAAAAACCCCCTCTCATTCTTTCACCAGTGCTACCTTCAGTGGATGTTGTGGAGCAACTTGTGACAAAAGCTGGCAGCACTATTTGAACAGTCTTCAATTTTTTCTCTGGGCCCTGGGTCCCCATCTGTACACATGGGATACCAGCATTTTTCTGGCTCAAAGAAGTTTTGAGACAATAAATAGGCTAAGCTTACACATCTTAAAAGGCAGGCATTGGACTTTTGGTTTGGATTTTTCATCACTTCACCTGCTGCAAGCTGCCCCCCCCAACTCTGCCTCCTTCAAAGATGGTGTAAAATCCCCTTTTGGGGGCCAGAGAAGGGATTTCCCCTGTGATACTGAACTTAAGGGAAGATGGAATAGTTGTTCCCACTCCTTCCCCCTATAACTCTCCTGTACGACCAGTAAAAAGTCAAATGGGAAATGGCAGCTAATTGTGGATTACAGGAAATTAAACGCCAACACAGCGCCTCTGACAGCAGCAGTGCCTAACATGGCTGAATTGATTGCCATAACACAGGAACAACCTCATCCAATTTTAGCCATCATTGATGTTAAAGATGTGTTCTTTATGGCCCCGCTTCAGGAAAATAACTGAGAATGTTTTGCTTTTATCTGGGAGCAAAACAACTGGGAAGTTAACGGTGTCCCAGACTTCTCAATTATTGCTGCTCTAGTGGCTTTATGCCAGACAAGATGAGATATTGTCACTGCTGCTCCACTGTAGATGCAGCACTTCTCAAACCAGCTCGTGACGGCCCTGCCAGCAGCACAGATGTGCCACAGGAGCTCAGGACCCTGCCCTGGACTGGGGACAGATGCTGAGGCAACCAGTCCTCACTGTCATCTCCACACTGGCATTGCCATCCTAACAAGGGTGAACCTACCCATCTCTGGATGTGTGCCTCACAGGTTTTGGGGGTGTTTAATTTTGCAACTCCCTGTCAAGAGCTCCAATTCTCTTCTAATGTCGCAAGAAGCAATTTCTGTCCAGCATGGCCAAGACATCTCCTTAGTTTCAATGAGTTTTGAGCAGGTATTGGAGGAGCATTTGCTTCCTACCAACTACTTAAATTCCTTTTTTCCTTTCCACCCAACAAATATTTCTCCAAGCCAAACACAAAGAGTTATACTGTACACAGTCTTTGAAATATACACTTCATTTTCAAGGAGCTGGCTTCAAGGAGGGCAGCATACTTGCAGGTATTTTGAAGTAGCAAAAGAAAAGAAAAAAGATAATGCAACAGCAGAGAACTGAAGCATGACTTTTCTGATGTTTGGGGTTTTTTTCTGTGCCAGCAAAGATTCAATAGCGTGGAGGATTTGTCTGCAAAGTCATTCTTTGCCCTCCTTTCCTTTCTTTCCATTTCACCCCCACCCCCTCAGCTCTAGTAATTCTTTACTCGCATGATAGTTCACGAAATGCCTCATTTGCAAAATAAAGTATGACCAGCACCTGTTAGGTAAAGGAAATCATGGCCAGCACAGTGCTGTAACCTCTTCACAGGATAAAAATAGGCCAGTGAGGTGCTCAGGTGGGAAATCACCAAGGGTGCAGAAGCTGGTGGGTGTTGCAAGATGTATTTCTCCTTTCAGTCAATTATAAACCACTGTGTTTGCAGAAGTGATACATAAGCTGCAAACACGGGGGCCGTGACTATTCATATGCACTGAGTCGCTTATTTTTGCTAAGTTCAAATATGCCCTTAAATCCCAAAGCCCTACATTGAATTTCAAAGTCTGTGTTTGTAATAATTTTCCACATGCAGATCTCATGCCTGTAAGGACGGTTGGCTGATTAATTCTCTCTGTATCAGTTTTCCTTCCATGAAATCTGTTTCCACAGAGGCCTGGTAAAACAGTGGCCAAGAAGAGGGCAAGGCTTCTACTGAGGTGGTCTGGAAAATGATAGATCCCCAAATTCAGACATCTCTACTATAGGGCAACTGCAGTTAATGCAGTTACACCCTCTGCTGATTACACCAAAGAGGGTATAACACATAACCCCCCCCCCCCCCCAATAAATGAGTGTCTTGGATGCTGATGACACAGCATTTCAGTGTATGAGGCCTCACAGAGGTAAAAATGGAATAGAACAAAGTAAATTCAATAGGTTATAATTTTGTCAGAGTTGTTAATCCTTTACATTTTAGTTGTTCGCAATTTCCTTAAAAGTCCTGCAAAAAGAATGTTTAAACTCTTGGGCTATTGAGGAAGTAACATATCTTAATAGAAAGCAAACTTTCAGGCAAAGGGGTGTTTGGCAAAAGATCAGGATGGTTGTTGTTTTACAGAACCCTTTTTTTTTTTCCAATTACAAAATATATATAATAAAAAATGTATTGCAGATCTAGACACCAAATCTGGTCCTGATTTACAGCACCTTCATGAACCTCCTCCTAAATATTCATGGTAACTGCATTGTTTATGAGTAAGAAAATTGCAGGTAAAGTGATTCTCTCATTAGCCGAATGTGGGCAGCAGCAGGTGGGGGTGTTAGCACTGGTGTGCAAGTGTCTGCAAGAGAGAGAAAGATAAAGAAACTTGCTTTCAGCAGTTTTCTGGAAAGGCCCATGGAACAAACAAATAAACCTTTCACAATCTGCCACTGCAAGCTCAGAGATCCTGTCAATACTTGAACAAAATTATACAGCAGCTCAGTTCTGGGGGGTGTTTAATCCTTGGGAATAGCGAGGTGGCAGAGGTAGCCTCTGGTTTTTGCCCTCCACATCCTCTGACTCAGCTTGGAGCAGGACACCTTGCTTGGCAGTCACTGCCCATCCACCCGCCTGCACAGCAGCTTTGTGAGGATCAGGTGTGTGTCAGACTATCTCATTTGCTGTCTGTTCTCTCCCTCTCAGAAGAATCAGTCTCAGTTGCTTTGATTTAATTTCTTTGTCCCCAGAAAAAAACCAAAGTGTGCACTCAGGTGAGAGAGTGGGGTGCACAGACATCCAAGTGCAACGGTGAGGAACTTAATCTCAGTCCCACCAGCGCAGCCTCCCCCATGCTGCACCCTCTGCCCCTGCAACACTGCAGTTACTGCACCTTAGGAGGCTCTGATGAATGAGGGATTTAATTAGAGTCATCTGAAGGGGCAGCAGAGACGAAGGTTGTGGGAGGTGATGGGATGTGGGGATTTGGACCTGTGGGATTATCAGTGGGTCTTTGCCCCAAGGCTGAAGAACAAACCATCATCAGTGCTGGGATGCTGGTGCTGTGGGTGGGCAGGATCACACCCCAAAGGATGGACACCTTGATGATAAATGGATTTCTAGACGTATGGAAAATGTTCTGGCATGGAAGTTTGTACAATTCAGGGCTGCTCTTGAAGTCCCTTAGCACATAAGGTCCATCAGAAAAATCACAGATTTGCTCCTTTTCCAATTAGGGTTTCCCAGCCCCAACAATTTACTATATTGTAGAAATAAGAATTTTATCTGCATGGAAATAAAAAAGGAACACTGATATTTTGAACAATTCCCGTCTGTGACAACAGAAAAAGTTGCATTTCAGAGAGCTTGCAGGCGGACAGGTAACACACAACACAGTTGGACTTACTTGATTTTGTACACTTACTTAATGGTTATGCTGGAAGAGCTTAGCCATGAAGCCTTCAAATTCACTGAAGATCATCTGTGGATTTTCTAAGACTACATTTGGATTAGCAAATAGGATGAACTAAGAGGAGCAGAGCCAAGGACCAGGAAGATTTTTGCTGAGGACTTGACATCTACAGTAAATGCATTTCATGTTTTTATTGTCTGGTGCTTTGCTGTTTGGTTTTTTTCCTCTTTTAAAATTCTTGCCATCCACAGCCTGGTTCCCAGTAGTGCCTGGAATGGATTAAGGGACCACATATTCCAGACAAGTTTCTTTCAAAGGGACAGTAATTCAAGCATCCTTAAGATGGCACCACAATGCAAACCAAACTCCTTTTACAGGGAGCTCCTGAACTGAACTGAAACACTAATGCAGACACACAGTCAGGGCTTCACAGCGGTCTTAATCAAAGGATCTGTAATCTCAATTGATATTTGGGAATGAAAACACAGTTAGCGGTCTTCAAGTATTTATATTCTCTGGGATCACACCAGATGAGGCATTGTGGTTACAAAAGTTATTAATTTATGTGTTTTATCAACTCTCCAGTGACATATAAAGCTAATGTTAAAAACTTCCCATCTTGAAAGGAGTGGGGAAAAACAAAACCGGGGGGGAGGGGCAAGAGGACTGACAAAATAAATAAATAAATAAATAAACAAGAAATTGAACATGAGATAAGATCAACACTACTATTCATTTGTCCTAAGTGTGTGAGATAAATTAAAGAATAGAGATCTCTATCTGGGAAAAATGTGCATCCAGTACCCTTCTTCCCCTCCACTGAATTAGGAAATAAGTAGCTTATGACCAGCTGGGACAATCTCTCCTGAATGGCTTTGAGGCAATAAATCACAGAAGCTGGTTTGTCCACATTTCTTTCTTTTCTTCAGATTGTTTGGCTAAATCTCCCACAGAGAAAGTTACACCATGCAGGGGATTCAGCAAAATGCATGAAAAATGTACTCATGTCATCTACAAATTCCTCAGCTCTGGCCAAAGTCCAGTTGTGGCTTTAATACAAGACAATGCCTTCCTGCTCTCCTTCCCTGAATCCTACGAGGGCAGCTGTTTAAACATTTATCATTGAATGTTTCAAAAAAGAGAGCTCACTGTAGCACAATGATGCTATTTGAGCCTTCACAGTTGTTTCCGGGACCTACAGAACACGTGCGGGTTTGGGTGGGGTCATCCCATAGCCCCACAGTTGGCTTATTTTGCTCATATTCATGCTAGATACCACACTAATGTCTTTTCTGTATGTTCCTGATTCTTCACCAATTTGGTTCAGCAAATCCAAAGCTGTGGTAAAGACCCAGTGTGTTGGGAAAAGGCCTCCTTACAGCTGCATCAAGGAGGAATTGAGCCAGAGGAAAGCTGGCTTGCTTTCTCCCGCTGCTTCCAACTGTTCTTCATGTCTATTCTCTGCAAGTCAATTCCCAGATTGATTTGTTCCTGTCTAAGGATGCTGTGGATGCAGCAGGTCTATGTGAGAATGAGGAGGACAGAGAAACTTCCTGAAATAGAAAGGAATAGAGTTGCTAAAGACAAAGAAACTCCTTCTGGCTCTGACCCTTCCTAAACAGTGAATAGCTGCATTTGGGAGATTCATATGTCCTTGCCGAGCTCTTACATGTTTTTCCATGGGTTGCTTTGGTGACTGGTAGATACAGCACATTGGGATAGCTGGATCTTTGGACGGAGGTGGTACAGCCACCCCTGTGTCCACAGAAGACCACTTACATGGGGTACCTCACAGGGGCCTTCTCCTGTGGACGAACAGGTTCCTAAAGGGACAAAAGTCAGCTCATTCCACACCAGGATACCAAGAGCCACTGTTTGAATGACCTTCCAACCTGAACTAGTCATGAATCAATGATCTAAAAGTGTAAAACTGACTGTCACTTTCAGAGGTCCTGTGGATCTCCTCTGTGTTCTGGAAACAAGCTTTCAGGAAAAGCTTAGTTTCCCCTGAGAAAAGGGGCTATTAAATGCCAGTGTGGACTTCATGGCAGGTGTTTGAAGCTCCCAGGTTGCCTGTGCTGTTGTGGTGCAGCAGGAGACAACAGCACGGTCAGCCAGCCTGCACCCCGTGCTAATCTGAGCTTCTGTTTGCCTTGCAACAGCCAAATTTCTTCAGCCTGGGTGGCTGAAATGAGGCAGCTAATGCTATACTTAATGACCTATTTAATGGCCCATTTTCCAGAAGTGATGAGAACTTACAATTATCCCTGTGCTCAGTGTGAGCTGTGGCTGCTTTGCAAACAAAAAATCCAGACTAGGCATTCAGATACCCCACTTTAAATGGGTAAAAGTAAAAAACCCTCAAGTCTTAGATCCTTGTGCTTCCTGCAGTAACACCAAACCTCAGTACATCAAAATAAAAGACGTCCTCCCATTGACTTTCATGGGCCTCTGAGGGCGACCTGGGAGAATTGGTCTTTCCCAAAAGCACAGTAGCTCCAGGCAGTGGCTCAGCAGCTCCTGCACGCTCTGGCCCCACTCTGCATTGCGTGTGCTGCCCACAGCTAGTTCACCAGTCTCTGCTGAGAGCACCACTTGGAGCTGGGTGCCCACTGGTGCAAATCTGGCATCCCATTGGCTGGAAAGTCCTGGCTTTTCCAACCTCCTTTTCATTGTCATAGACCTCCCTGACCATTACACCCTCTCTGTTCATTTCAGGGTAATAAAAGATCTCAGCAAAACAGCTCAGTGTAGGACATGTCCACAACTCAAAAAGCAATTATCATTTCCCAACAGCCAGGCCTGGGCACAGGCTTTGTTGATTTTGGCTCAGAAATGGGAACATTGACTCACGTGAGGTGCTGTTTATGAGCTTGCCATCACATCTGTGGACTGAAAAGCCTTTCCTGCACAGCAAAAAACAGGCTGGCACTTTGGAAAGGGAAACCCTGCTGCTCATATGGAATCCCTTGTCAGCTCAGGGCTGGCTTTTTCCATGTGGGGCTCAATCCACCTCTGTGGCACCAGGTGCCATCAGCCCAACTGTCCCTGCCGTGTAGGCTGGCCCACAGCAACCTCCACTCTGCACATGAGCAGGACTTAGTAATTGGCAGAGGGTAGTGTGAAGGAGGTTGACTGCAGACATGGATTTCAATTCCGGTACTCAAAAACTTCCAGCCAAATTGGTTGAAAAATGGGGATTCAGGTCTGAAAGAACAGTGGAAGGTGTTTTTAAGTGTTTCACCCAAATTTGGAACACTTTGGATTGAAGTGTGTTCCAGGCAGCAGATCTTGAAGCCCAACATTTTCTTTGAAACCCCAGAACATATCTGCTTTGAATTCAGAAGCTCTAATATTCACCAAGATGTTGAGAATCATGAAGGTCAGCAGCACAACTCTCATGTTTGAAGGGCTGGGGCATAAACACTCTCCAAAGGCCTTTTAGTGCCCACTGACATGAAAACAGCTTACTTTTGGAATAATGTCAACAGATTTTACTCCTACACATGAGATACTTAAGGCTTCATTGGCATCTCTTGTTATCCTGGCTTAGGTGGGCTTTCACATGTTGAGGCTGCAGCCATGCCAAGAAAACTGTTCTGTTGTCCTGGAGTTGTCATCTTGTTTTGCTCTCCCAGGGTATTCCTATGGTGTCTCAGTCAATTTTTCCCTGGTTAGCTTCACACTGACTTCCAGGGGTGGTTCGTGATGTGCCATGCAAGATGAATGACTTAATGTCTGAACCACTGCATACATTATGAATTTTCACCCCAGAAGAGAAAAAAAAAAATAGGTGAAAACATGGCATGGCTACTTTGACTCAGAGTGGGCTTGCTGAGGATGAAAAGGTGGCTGCAGCTTTCTGCTTCTGGTATCAGCATGGGGGGACATGGTGTGAAGCAGTCAGGCAGCATGTTCAAGAGAGACCATAGAAGGTGTTTTTTTCACACAATGCCAAGTAAACTTGTAAGAGCTTTGTAAATACCTAAGGGCTACTGGGATGCAAAAAGTAATCAAAAATTAAAGAAGAGAACTACATGTTATCTACAAAGGTCTGAGCTCTGCATCCTGAATTATCTAAGCCACAGCTCGCTGGGAGGCTCGATGTATTTCACCCTTGGCATCTCCCAGTAGCAAGATGCATGACTGGATGGGTGCTGCACCACAAGGAACTTGACCTTGAAAGATGCTTTTATAGAAGCAAAACATTATCATAGATGCCAATACTATGTCCAAAACCAGAAACACATGAGAATTGCATTCTCTGGGCAGACTTGATTATGTCCCAAACCAGTTAAGTCAGCAGTCAGGCTAGGACTGTCCAGCTCTGTCCCTGCAGACAGAACCACACCAGAGCCTGACGAAGCAAAGGCAAGAGCCAGGGAGCCTCCCTTGTGGGTTGCGGGTTTGCTTTATGGAGACCTGCTTTGCCCTCTAGTGACTGTTAAGAATAAACCAGGAAATTTTGTACCATCGATTCCCATCAATAAAATTCACATCTGGCTGCATCTGCTGTCCGGCAGACAAGGAGTGGGGTTGTTCTGACTTTGGCCCACTTGAGAATATCTCTCTCCTGAGGCAGCCTGTCCCTGCTGTCCATGCAGGATGGAGCAAGGGAAGGAGATGCTATTCTGAAAAGTTGAGAACAGACACCCTAAATTGGGAAATGAATGTCCAAGGGATTGGTAAAGGAAAATCCCCCAGGGCTGATGCTATTTCTAGTCTGCACATGCCTTGGAACTGAAAAGAGACTATTTGGGGGGAAAAGGAATGGTTGAATAATGGAAGCAAAAATAGTTGCTCCAAATTCCTTTCCAAAGCCGTGTTGCCTACAAACTCTTTGCAAACAATCGACAATTCATCAGAACATGAGCTCATATTTTGTGATCTATGGGGCCACAGACTTTGTGAGATACAGTCTGTGTGACTATTAAAAGAGCTCTTTTTTGGAAAAATAACAACACTGATCTTTGTTTGAAGAGTAGCAAGGGAAGAGGGGGATTAGAATAGATATCTAGATTTTTGCAATTGATGTGCTCTACAGTGCTGGAAAACACTGTAGAGAAAACCTTTCCTTTAAACTTAAGAATAAATTCTTATCTTTTCAATTTTGAAGATGCTAGTCTATCTTTGCTAAATTACAGAGACTTTTGCTACAACCCAAGATAATCCAAGAATGCAAATGGAGTTAAATTCCTTAGCATCACAGAAATTAAAAGAAATCAAACTTCCATTTGGAAATTCTCATTCAGCCAGTTTTGTGACCACAAAGAGATTATTATCATGTGATTGAAAAATGCTTTTCCTGTGTATTTATATATAAACTATTTTATAGAAACTCAAATTCAGTCTAGATGCTTTGATATTAGTGTTTTCTCAAATACTCAGACACGAGAGACATTTTGTGTTCCAATGCTCACTCAACAAAAAAAGCCTGGGGACCATAAATGAATTTTAACAGAAAACTTAAGCCTGGAAATAGCCTTGAGCTTTTATGCAGAGGTTGATTAACAGGAATATTTCAAGCGGGCTGGAAGCCATTCTGTCATACCACTGAGTAGAGTGAGGAAAAAACCCAACACACAAAATAAGAATAAAAAAAGGACAAAGTCAATCCTAACTAATTTGTGAATGAAAGAGGAGAGGCTGCGTTAGATGACTTGCTCAGTCGCTGATTTCTAGACATATTTCATTAGACTATTACAATACCTACACTTGTGCCTAAGAACTCAATTTTTTGCAAAGCTGTGTCATCATCTAGGATACTGTTGGTGGAGGGAAAATGTTGGGCTTGGTTTGTTAAACCACTTGGACATATCACAGGACTTGGAAGAAACTGGGAAGGACTCACACAAAGTCTGTAATTGTGTTTGAAACCACTGTCTGTCTGTCAGCTCCATGTCCAAACTGGGTACCCAGAGCTTCACATTAGCATCTGTGGTTTTTTAAGGATGCTCCTTTTCTTTGTTTTTCTACTCCAAAATCACTTTCACAAATGATTTTCTGTTGGGCTTTTCTAGGCTACAGCTGCCCAAACTCTGCCGACCCATGTCTATGCTGGGCTCTGCCATGGATTCAGTGGCTTGATTCACGCCAGTAGATGACTAAGAGCGGCCTTACCTGATTTTTAACTTTATTACTCCAAGAATTACCATTATTTGCAATGCCTGCATCCCAAGAGATGGGCTGTTGCATGAATTCTGTGTTCCTGTCTGAGAGCTCCTTCCCCCAGCAGCCACCAGATGGCCTGCAGGGAGGCGAGGTGCCTTTGACAAGCGTCCTGCCCTTACAGGTTAGTTTGAAACCGGGTTTAAAACCAACAAAGTACACCCAAAAGGTATCTGTAACACATGGGCTGCTCTCGTGTGGGCAAACTGTTTACCTGCATTCACGGTCATCTACAGCACGTACAGATGTCCAGCCATGCTTGGCTTTACCATCCCAGAGGACTAAACAGTAATGCAGACAGTCCTTCCAAATCAGATCAGCTGGAAAACGCTGACAGGCTAGAGCAATGATTTTGAGGCTTTTAAAAATTACTTCCTGGTTTCTGACCCTTTAGAGACATAGGTGTGGCTACTCCATAACCAAGCATTCAAGATCCTGCTTCTGATAATAACCAAGTGCTTTGGAGGAAGGAAAACCACAGCAGTAGATGTTTGATAGTCTCTGGCACAGTTTGTTATTGCACGTTAGTTTGCTACTGATCTTAGTAGCTCATAACTGATTTAGACCTGGAAAACTAAAATGGAATCACTCGATTTTCATGGATCATAGTTGTTAGCTCTTCTTGACAACTCTAAGAGGTAGAAAAAGCATAAGGAAAAAGAATGTGAAGTTCTTTTCAGAGCTGATAAAGTCTTGCAGTCCCATGAAGGTTTTCCCAAGAGTAGACTGGTGTTATCAGCATGTACATCTCACCTGATTCTCTGACTCTGAAGGTTTCTTTGTGTCCCTTTTTTTTTTTTTTTTAATGAGAGTCCTGAGGCAACACTTTGACCTGGTCATCCAAAAGAAGGGAGTTGGAGGTGCAAGGGAAGGAAAAATTGGCTGTGACAAAAGATGCTACTGACTTACTGCTTTGTGGGGGACAAGAGAAAACACATGAAAAAAGCACGTTAAAACTGAAGGACTCAAAATTAATCCTGTTCTATTTTTCACAAACAAGTAAATTCCGGCAGGGCAAATTGTATAATGGAATAGGTTACTCTGAAGGAGCATAGTGAAAGAATGATTTCAAGAAATATCCAGACTTTTAAAAATTCCATGTATTCAAGCTCGCAAGGGCTGCTGAAATTCCCCCTGGAGTGCTTATAGAAAGAATTAGCTTAATTAAACCTCTGAACCATTAGTGATTGCATTTGAGGAGGCAAAGACAGCACCAGAGGTCTCAAAGGGATGGAAAAGGGCAAGCAAAATACTTATCTTAAAAGAGGGCAAAGAGAGACTCTGGGGATTAGCCTTTCCCAGATGCAGGACATGTGAGTGGTTACAGAGCATCCCATCATTAGTACTGAATGAATAATGAAGCCATAAGGGTCTGGCAACAGGGGTTTGATGAAAACAAGCATGTCAAATCAACCTGAATTCCTTGAGAGGATTAGTGACCTAATGGAGGACAGGGAACCAATGTGTGTGATCCTAATTTGAGATCCTGGCTTTCAATTATTTTTCCCCTCATAAGTTAACTGAGAAATTGGGCTGTAATCACTTCCAGCTCATGGCACTGGTATTGATACCAGATAACTGGGTGGGGAAGTGCTGATATTCCTGTCATTCCTCTGGTACATTTGCATCCCACCAGTTTCTTTATATCAAGAGCACCTTCTGCTTGCTTACCTGCACAAGCTCATGTCTCACGTCCCCACCGTAACAGATGAGGCTGGGAGTTTTAGTACAGACCTCTAAAGATCAGCACCCATGAGGCCATTGCAGATCATAAATGTAGTCAAAAAGACCTATATGAAGGTGGAGATAGACAAAAGGCCGGAACTACCTTGCACTGAATTTTGGGTAACTTTTTTTTTAATTAAAGCTTTTATAAACTCCCCATACCTTTATTGCAGTTTTAACCAAAAGGCACCTTGGCTAAATACTTGCTGTAGCAGTAGAGTGCATTTGTGAACTAGATCCAATTTCTGTGCCCAGCATCAGCCAAGGGGTGTATCCTTCCCCTTCTATAGGCTATTGAGATGTTTTCTACAGCAAGCAGAGAGGGAAAATAATTTTAATCTTGAACCAAGTCCCAGCTAAAGAGACCTGCTTTGCCTACCTCCAGCTTTTTCAGGAAAAGCTGCCATTCCTTGGCATGGTGCAGCATTTTCTAATTCCCTCTACTGGACTCCCCTTCAAACTGGGAGGCATGAGAAAGCAGCTTGTCAGAGCCTGCTTGACAAGACTTGACATCTAAATTGAACATCCAGGCCTCAAGTTCCTGATTTGACTGAAAAGCCACTGGAATTGCTCCTTGGTGACTTGTGGACTGCAAAAATGGCTGTGTGCTCCTCCAGATAAGGGCTCCTTTCTGCTGTGTTGTGTAACGGCTGCCACGGGGTTGATGTGGGCCAGGCCATAAATAACTTCTGCATAAATATTTTTAGCAAATACTTTCTGCTCTCTTGAAATACACTGGACAGCTTGAAGTGTGTGTATCTGTGTGCAAAGGAGGTGGGGGGAGCTAGCAGAGCTCCCATCAGGAGCACAGAGCAAATATCACAGCGCTCCTGATGCGCACGATAACGCGGCCGGAGCTGACGCCTCCACCCAGGAGTGTCCAGAGCCAGCAAGGTGTCTCCAGAGAGCTGCCTTATCCGACTGGCAAGGTGTGCTGTGCTGTGGCAGAAATATCAATGAGCCCAGTGCCCATGAGAGGCGGATGTCAGCACAAGTGCTCTGAGCAGGACGATCCCCAGGCAAGCCCTGGGCTGCCAGCCTACCTGAAGGGCCTCCTCCCAGGCATCTCCTGACCTTTCTGATGTGCTTAATGCAGAGGGAACTGCTGGTTGTGCTCCCTGTGGGCGATAATCTGCCTTTTGTTCTGCACCTTAAGGGCCCTGACTGACTCCATCTGTAGAAAACACCACTAATCTCTATAGATGAGTGCAAACAGCAAGGGTTAAGAGGGAAGCACAGCTGCTGAAAGACTCCAGCTACAAGGGGAAAAAGACAATGAACCCTTCACTCTTATACATGAATCCATACATTAGGAGCCCAAACATCCCTGAAAATGCAGAACAGGGCAAAGTAACCGACTCACATTTTCCCCCCACCCCAGAAGCACTTCAGGAATGTGTGGTACACTGGCAATGTGTCAAACAGCCCCTACTGGCTGATGGCACAGTGGGGAAGGTGCACACTGGTATGGATTCCATGTATTTAGAATTACTGATTTGCTGAGTACCTCTGTGCAGAGCAAGTCATGAACACAGTGCCAGGCAAGATTCTGTGTACATCTCTTCAGAACCAAACAGATCAGGAGAGAAGGAGTAGTAAAAAGCTGGGAGGAGGGGAACAAAAGAGAAAAAAATACAGTCTGGATTGATCCAGACTGGGATTGTCCAGCACAGCCTGTGCATTTCAGCTGCTAGTGTAGGAGAGCTTCATAAATAGGGTTAACTTCACAAAAACGTGGAGAGGGAGCAAGAACACTGAAGGCTGTTAAGCTCACTAGTTAAAATATATACTTGGCATGCAATAGGACACGAGGATACGTGAGTGAGCAGTCTTGTCTAGTGTGCTCTGCAGCTCCTGGGAATCTGGATCCCCAAAACTCAAAGGAGCTTGTTCTGAAATTGGCAGGGAAGCACCAGCACATTTTCCTTCAATTTTTCCACAGAGACAACAAAGAAGTCATATTTCAACTGAACAAACTGAGCTTAATGGATGCAAAAATTTCTCTCTCTGCAATGAAGTCTGCATGTACCCATGGGCAATTACCTAGACTAAGGTATCTGGAAGCACTCAGATATCCACCTTTCAGAACCTTTTCTCAAAGGAGATAATAAGTCATACTTTACCACAGTGATCCATAGGAGAAGCGATCTCTGGTGACCTTCTGGTAATGCATCTCAACCCAGCCCCACTTCTCAGACATTTCTGTGAGGGTTTACTTGTCTAGCTGTATTCATCAGACACAGCTGATGTGATTAGCAAATGTTGGCTGGTTATTTAATGGGGTGACCTGGAGGGAGTTGCTTGAGGCAGTAAGGGAGTTGTTGAAGGTGGGACTTGTTACAAAGATTTTTTTCCCTGCCACCTGCTAGCAATGTCACTTAATTATTTGGTGCTCTCTGTCTTTCAAAAATGAAGGAAAATATTAATGTAACTAATCTAATATTAATCCAGTCCGCTCTGCTTTTGCAGACAGGAATGACAGATAGCAAGAGCTTCAAACTTTCCCTCTTTATAACTGGAGGGAGGTTGCAGTACACGGTATTTTGAAAGAAAGGCCAAATGCCAACCTGAGAGGAAAGCAACAAAAATCAAATAATGAAGTAGTAAGTCCAATTCAGTGATAAAGGTGACAATGGGGAATGCTGCTAAGGTGTCAGCCAGGCAGCCAGGAATTCTCAACAATAGCCCCAGAGCTTTCTTTTGGGCAATTCTCTCCTTAGTCCAGTGTTTCTGTAAAAGCATTGGCTAAACAGAGAATTATAAATGTTGCCTTTAGTCTGTGAAATGAGTGGTGGCAGTTTCACTTTGTAGTAGTATAATGGAGAGCTGCTATTTGCCTGCCAAGTACTGTATTTCCAAAAAGAAAAGAAAAAAGAAAGAAGAAAATAACCCTATCAAAAATATAAGTATAAAAGTACAACTGAAAATGCCAGGGTGAATACATTTTTTTAATTGGAATGATGTGATCTACTTTCTCTGCCACATCTTTCCTTGTTCCATGTCCTTTCATAAGATCACCTACTAGAGACTAAATATAAGCCAGCACCCAGCTGAAACAGCCGGTGACAGGAGGTGACACCCTGCAGGCTGCTCCCATCGGGCTGCTCCAGCATTTTGCTGGTGACTGGCAGACAGACGTCTGCACACAGACTTGGACCAGGCTTGCCAATGAAGCCAGTGCTCCAAAGCATCTGTTGTGTTGACCTCTGCACTGGAAGCAGGGCCAAATTGAACAAACTTAGTGTACCTTGAGGAAGTTTGCTGTCGGACAGCTGGGACTGCACAAAATAAGAGCAGAGCCCCTTTAGAGAAGGGGTTCTCTGACAGCTGCACAGCACCTGGCACACACTTCCTTAGCCATGGAGGATGGAGAGGAAGAATATGCTGGAGACTGAATTATCTGGATACTGATGGAGCAGAGGGGTGTAAGGGCAGGAAATAAGCTGCTGTACTTCAGAGAGGAATAAGTGAGAGAAAGCAAGCAAGCAGGTTGGGAGGGAGTACAGCCACATGGTGAGTCCCAGCCACCTGCTAAGTCTGTCTCCCTCCAATAGTCAGGCTGGTGTGCAGAGCAGCTGGAAATATTTGGATGCTGCTTGTGTGCATGGCAATGGTTATCAGGAAGCTTCAGATTAAGACAGGCAAGACAGAGGGGTAGCTAAATTAGAAAAGAAGAGGGGAAGCTAAATCATCTTGATCTAGTTTACAAAGTGGTGACCTTGGGTCCCCCCTTGGCATAAAATTCATGTAAGAGAAATTGCAAGCAGTTGAGCTGGACTGAGCAAAGCATTAAGTTTGGAGCGAGCTCTGGGCGTCTTCCCAATTATGTCTGTGTGTAGGAGCTTGGCAGCAGTGAGAGGCGGTGTGTGGGAGAGGTCTGGCTCACTGATAACAACAAAAAGAAACAGAAATGCAAGGTGTCCCCAGGGAAAAGGGTAACTTAGCCTAGTTACTTAGGTCTTCTTATCTAACCCCCCCAAACCAGCAATAAATACTTAAAATTAGTGATATGAACAGATCCTGCTGACACTGTGGGCATTTATTAAACTGTAGCCTTGAAGTTGTCAAGGGAAAAAGGAGCACGAAGCCAAGCCAGCAGAAACATGGGACTCAGCATTAAGAGAGCAGCCCAGTAAGGGGTCTGATGGTTATTTGAGGAGCTGGGTAGTAGCTACGTGTTAACATAGCCCAGATACCCTCACTTTTCTTCATTCAGGTCCAGCTTGGTGCCAAATGGGCCAAAACTGTTGTTTGGGTCAGATAGGACTCTGACAGTATTGTGCTGCTGGAGTGGATGAAACCAGCCAAAACAGATGTGGATATCAGGGAGAAATGCCAGATATTTGTTGGCTGGTTTGGGGGTGGGTTTTTTTGTGTGTGCAGATCTGAAAGGGATAGTGAGTGAGTTTGAAACACTGTCTGATGTTAAATGCAGGTAAATGAACGTGTGCCAGGGAGGCTGGGAGCCAGCAGCTGTTCTTTCCTGCATCCCCAAATGGAGCAGATGCTTTTGAGGCAGAGATGTGAAACAAAATGATAGATGTTACTCTTGCTTGCCTCCAGAAAGGAGCATGCAATTAAAATGTAAGCATGAATGGAGCAGAATTTTCTTTCACTGGCAACAGTGTGCATGGAAAGAGTGAGAGCAAAGCAGAAGGCATGGATTGCTGTCTGCAGAGACATCCCCATTTGTGTTGGCAGTGTACAGAGGAGAGAGCTAGTAAGGTATTATCCACAGCCAAGTTCTTGGACCTGATACACAAACACGAGTGTGATTTGAGGAGCTGATACAATCTGATATGCAAACATGTTGATTTTTTTCCAGCAAGCTGTAAGGATACAGTTCGAGGCTTTTCGATTGCTAGAGGGCTGGTTAGGGAGCTCATGGCATCACTGACCTAAATCTTTAATAAATCTTAGCAGACTGAGAAACTGCAAATACTGAAAACTGAGAGTGCTGGGCCAATATGCAGAAAAGGGTGATTTTGATAACCAATGCAGATCTGATGTGTTTATAATGAAAGCTGCTTTCTAAAGGAAAATGCTGTTTTCGTTTAAGTTGAAGTGTTTTAAAAGGCACTAGTCTTAACAAAGCATGCTGTAAGCAAAACAGAAGTGAAATACCAGACTGATTTTGACACTCTCGGTATAGCACATTTTGAGCTTTGTTTAAAAACTTTTCAAAACATGTTTATGTTAAATATAATTTTATGTGGGAATCACACGTTTTCCGTTTTCATGGAAAATTTTGATGTCGTCTTGTGCTGATTTAGTTCTGCTTGAGGACAGGAGAGGAGAAAAAAAAAAATCAAAGAAATGGGATTTGCTGTAATGGAAAACCAAAGTTCTTTGTGGATCTGTATAGCTCACTGCAGGCTCATTCCCAGACTGGTCAATATGGGACTACCCACATGTGGAATTTCAAGGTGTCACTGTAATCAATAGTAGCCAGTGAAAATGGCTCAATGGGAGCAGATATTCCCAAATGATCTTTTTACATCAATCGTACTTCCAGCTTGGCTAGTAACTGTGGGTACATAGATGTGTCAATGTTTTGTAAGCATCACCCTGCACACATTAATAGCAGGGTTTTAGTTCTTCATCCATTAACCTATAGGTCTCAGAAGGTAAGAACTCATTACTGAACAAGTTTCTGATGGGAGTCGGTGTCTCGGTGTCTTCATGGCTGATCTGGAGATAAATAAAACATCATTTGCTAATAACCACGGCAGATGGAACAGGGATTGCCTGTCATCGCTATTTCCCGCTTCACCAAGCATGCAACGTGATCTGCCTTGCCTGATGAACTGGCCCCAAGCAGGCACAGTGCACTGTAACAAAAAAATTCATCTAAGATCATGCCAGTGGAATGCTGGGAGACACCTCAGCCATAGCACCTCCTTGGGAAAGGTGTTGGAGGCAACAAGCAGTCAAGTCCAGTTTCCCACTGAGGTGCAGCAGGATGAAGAAGAGGGTCAGTGGGAAGCAGTGAATAACTGCAGGTCAGGGACTTCACTTCCTTCTGCAGCCAGGCCAACAGACAGGAGAGACACTCTGCCACCTGTGGTCTAAAAATTATTAATAGCAAAGAAAAGAAGAAAACCTTGTGGAAAACAATCCTTTCATGGGCAATGGATTGTCAGATGATTTGGCAATAGCGTGCAAATACTCCTACAGACAGAAAAATACCTGAAAAGTCTCTTTGTTGCAGCAGAGGAGTAGAACCACCACCCCATCTGGAAGCAAAACCCAGGTTACACAACAATCAGGGACAATATTAAGGCTGAGGCTGATTATTCACTTGAACAGACACTGGTGAGTTGGAAAACTCTTCAATGTTTTCAAGCCAAATGACTTTGTGGCAGATACATTTTAGTGAAGTACAAATCATTAGCCTGATTACAGGCATATCAGTGTAAATGTTGTGTCCCCTGATGTCTGGCCATTACTGTGTCTGGTGCTATGAAGAATTCAAGTCATATTCTTCTGTAAACCATTCTGCAGCATCTCAGTGTGTCATTAACACCTTTGCAAAAGGAGCCTGCGTGGTGCATTTATGATGTCATTTTAGAGCCACAGCCTTTCCCCAGCATGACCAGTGATGGTATCTGGTGTGAACATCCACATCAACACGAGTCAAACCCCGGCACCTCTTTCACATGGATTTGGGCAGGCAGCTGCAGGGTCATTCGTGTTTCTCCCTGCTCGGTCCAGTGTTTTAACTTGTGCATTTCCAGAGGAGCACCACATTTTTCTGGATGCCAGGTGAGGTCAAATGCCTGGGTGGTGAGCAGGGAGCACCTATGCACCCTCATATGGTCTGTCCTTCCCTGCTTGACGTGGCTCTGGGTTATACTCCTCGGCTGGGTGTGTCACACAGGGCAAACACTGTCCTAGAGGTGGTGCTGCCCTTCACAGATATTGGTGGTGAATCAGGCACAGAAGAAAAAACATAAATGTGGAGCAAGGATTAAAGGTTTGAAGCATTTTTTTCCCTATTTCTGGCATCTGTTGGTTCCTTCACAATCTTGTCATTGTTTGGGAAAATGTCTGCTATAAATACACTTAGATCAGATGCTCTGAGATCAGCATCTAGTGTAAGACATGAGAATAAAAATCTGTTTGATGTTAGAAAGAGAGTTTCTTTTAGTTCTTGCAGGTTAGTGATTCATCCAACATTTCAGATATGAGGAGCAGCCCATTATTAGCATGTCCAGTGGCACTTGCTAGGGAGAGGCCTCCTGGGTACCAGACCTTTGCAGTCACTAAAGTGAAGACAGGTTGATGTTGAGAGGGACTGAGTGACTTGTCTGTGTCCCCTAAGTGTTTAGTTACCCGTGTTCAGTGTCTTCCTGACAGCACCAGCCTTCCACAGTTAAAAAACCTCTAGGTAGCAGTGGAAGTATTGTACAAATGGCTCTGCACATCATGACCTGGCAGCCCTCTACCATTGCATGCCGTAGGTAGGATATTCAACATTGTACAAATGCTTTTAATTAGGATATAGTAGAAATTCTACATATATACTAACTCTGCTCCTGCTGAACTGTTCTTTTGAAAGAACTATGTGGGGTGAAGGAGGTTGTAATACTGTGATGCCTGTTAAATTTGGAAATTATTACGTTTTTGTATTCAACTGGCAAATGCAGAGAAGAGAGCAGTGACTACAGTCCATCTGCACCAGTCAGTGTCAGATGGGACATGAACAGATTTTAACAGATTTTCAGAGAGCAGAATTCAACTCTCCAAAGGGTTTGTTCTGGTCCTAAAGCAGGACATCAAGCTGGGACTTAGGGTATTTCTAACAACTTCCTTAGCATGAGAGACAAACACAATGGAAACTGGTTCTGGGGTTTGTTCCCCATGTCCTTGCTCAGACATCCCTCCAATGAGATGTGCCTTCAGCCTCTGGGACCTTGGCCTTGGGGGACAGAGTCTCTGCACACGCTGGGAATCCACCATGTCTCAGTATTTGTTATGAGAGCAAACAAGACCTTGGGTCCATTTGATAGGTCAGAAAAGGAGTGGTAAAATTTTACTGGCTCTGCTGAAGCATCAGGAAAAGCAATGGTCATTACTAGTTTGCATTTGTTCTTTCATGAAGAGATGACAGTTTGCCCCAACAGGCTGCATTTGGCCGTTCTGTGCATCTGTGAGGAGCCCCAGCTGTTGTTTCTTCTATCTTTGCATTGTTGTAGTCCACCGAGACAATACCACACTCAAATAAGGGCAAAGTCTGTAAATAAAAGCTGTTTAAATGCCAACAAATAACAAATATGTTGACTCTGGAGGCTGATCGATTACAAATTATTTATATTTAGTAGCTGCACTTTTCAGCACTACCAGACTCACTGACAGTACCATCCCACATCTAATTGTAAGCAACTGGAATCATTTAACCATTTCATGGTATTTTGATTACATCTCACAAAGTGTCCTGCAATGAATCAGCTTGCTTTCCAAATATCTCATTCCTGCTTCTCCTCTGATCACTGAGAATAGCCACGTATGGACAAAGATTTTCTGAGCAATTTACAATGTGTCTGATGGAAATTAGAGAGAAATCCACACCTGGAAACTTCTATAGAGTCTGAATTTTTAACTCCTATGAGCTGGTAGGGGTTTATTCCCCTTGTTTTATTTAGATTGACTCAGCACCAGGTTTTTTAGTTTCTATTTCTCAGTCTGTTGCATCAGGCTGTTAGGATTCAGCTCACAAAGACTTGTAACAGGAGAGCTGTCAGCTGTGCTTGATCTCAGAAGGAAAGGATCAAAAAAGTCAGGGCAATGCTGAGGAGGAGGGTCTGCTGAAGGAAGGAAAGCGATATGTGAATTATAACTGGACTTCAGCACTATTAAAATGGGTGAGACATGGCCCCCTCCTTCCTCATTGCTCCAGCAAGTTCACCTGAGGCCATCAGATAAGGGTCCTGAGGGCCACCAGACCCTGTACCCCAAGGGCTCAGATCATGTTTTCAAGGCAGAAGAAAAATAATTACTTGTCAACCTGACAGGCAATTACTAGACTGACGAGAGTGGTGAAGGAGACCTTTCTTGGTCTCAGGGAAAGAAAACAAATGCAGTGTATTACCAGGTCTGTCATGCCAGAGCATCAGCTGAAGGCGAGCAGCCGACTCCCAGGATTAGCACCCTTCCTCAGCCGGGAGAGAAGTCCTTACACAATGTGGAATGAGACAAATGAAGTTTTCATTGCAGGAGAAGAGTGGGAAACACTGCTGACAGCCAGGTCAATGGACTGATGAAACAGCAGCCCCAGGGAGACTGTTCAAAGGCTCTTTTGGTTATTTAATGAAGTGTGGTTGAGTTTTGACCCCTCAGCCTCAGCACTGGAGGTTTTCTGTGAGTATTTGAGGTCTTGCTCCTATCCCTGAGCTCATTGACTACTCAGAGAATTTTTTTAATCATATTTCCCTAGATTTGTAATGGTTTTCTTTCCTGCTGCGTGGAAGGCCACTCAACTGACAGAACAAATTCATCATATGGTGAAGCCAGGAAAGGGACCAAGCCCAGGAGCACACTGCAAGCTCTGGGAACAGGAGGGGACTGCAGCCAGCTTGGGCAAACTATATCCCAGGCACCGCCTGGTGAACAATGCTCGAGCATTTACCAGTTCCTATGGAACTTTATACAACAGGAGGTTAAAGAAATCAATTTTATTTAGAGAGAAAGGGCTTGTCTTGAAACTGTTGAGCAAGTTCTTTTAGACCACAGTGGATAACTGCAGTGGCAGGGGCTCCCGTTACCCTCATTAGCAGAGTTTTAGCCTTTGCAAAATGCAGGCTTGCTCCCCTTTCTCCAGAGGTTACTGCCAGCAGGATGGTTTCTCCCCGCTCCCTCCCTCCCAGGCCCCAGCTGGGGACCTGCCCTCCCGCACCCGACCCCAGCAGCAGCCCTGCTGCAAACACAGCCACGATGTGGGAAAAGCAACGCCAGAGAAACACGTTTTCAGCTCCGCTTTGCAATTTAAATTCAGGAGAAGCACCCAGGCAGGAAGCCCCCAGCCGCTGCTCTGTGCATGGCTGCAGGTCCCTGGCTCAGGTCACCAGCAGTGATATTGCTGCAGTCCTCCATGCAGGCATGGGACTAACACTTAATGGCACCGTGCCAGCCTGTAGCACTGTAAAAACATCCTGTCTGAGGCTGCAGCGGGTTTCTTTCACCGGCCCAGCACCAGCAGTGCTTCAGCCTATAGGTTAGAGCACATAGAAGTCATTGTTGTTTGACAGGTCACTGTAATGGCAGAGGGCGAGGGCGGGGGCCTGTGCCGGTGGGGGCTCGGCTCGACCCCTGCCCTGAAGCCCCTGTGCCGGGGGCCTGCCCGAGCCCAGGTTGCAGAGATGACTGTCCCACCTGGGCTCAGCCTGGTGCTTGTGCTTGAGTCTGCTGCTGCCATTGCAGTAGGTCCCACAACACCGGCACGTCAGGAAGTGCTTGGCTCGGTGTTTGGCCTTTGACTCGGAGGCCGAGGCCGTCCCTCCGCGAGTGAGAGTCACAGGTGTGGCACCCCGTGGGTCGGGCTGCCCTTTCAACCGGCTCCTTCTCCTCTGGACGGGGTCCAGGCTGATGTCCGACTGGGAGGAGCAGCTCTCATTCCAGCCAGCGCTGGCGCTCAGGCTGCGCAGGGGCAGCGCCAGCCGCAAGGCCTTCCAGAACTGGGAGCCGGAGCGCTTGGACTTCTCCCCCTTCCAGGTGACAAAGGAGACAGATTCTTTCAGCTGGAGGATGCTGGGGTGGGTGCACTGCAGCGGCCTGTACTCCACCACGATGAGCTTGGTGGCTATGGCGTTCTGGCACATGATGCCCAGCTTGAACTCCAGGAGGCTGATGCTCTTCTCCGTCAAGTAATCAGGACTCAGGACCACGATCATCCTGCGGCTCCTCTGGATGAAGTCAAACACGGCTTCAGTGGTATCTAAGAGTACAAGGGCAGAGGAATTGGGGTGCACAAGGAGAAGGGAGTGGGGAGAGAAGAGCTAAGGAAGCTGCTTGGTGGCATACCTGCACAGATCCCTCTTCCCACAGAGGGAAACCTGGCACAAGCCCTGTGACTTTTGACTTGCCCACACTCCTGCTGGCAGCAGTTTTGCTGTGCAGTGGGTTTTTCAGAAGGTTGAGGTGGTAAATGAGAAGCCAGGATATGCCATGACTGTACTCTGACTTCTGCCCTGTACTCTGACTTCTGCCCTGCACAGCATCACTCTTGCCCAGGGAAGTGCAGGCATTTGATAAAGGGTGGGTCTTGTTTGGGAACCACCTGCCCACAGCTTGAGCAGCCCTTTGCATCAGGGGATCAAAGCAATCACATCATCCTGCCACAGCTTGAACTGCAGGGGCTGTCCCACCTCCCCCCTGTCATGCTCTCTCATCTTTAAGTAGAAACCTCCAAATTTAGAAAGCAAAAATGTCAGCCTTAAACCCCTCCATCAGTTCCCCTAGGCATCATGGGGGGTGGAAATACTGTCCCTCAAAGCATTTCTTGGGATTAATTGCAAGTTGTAAAGCTCAGCAAGAAGCTTAGCTGGAATGGTGCCAGGCAAGAGCAGCATCTCTTTTATTACAAATTTTGAAAAGCAGCAAACCTGAAGGATGTCCTTGGACTTCTACGTGTGGCTTGGGACACAAAAAGCATATTGAAGGTGTTGTGGGTAAAGGATGAGCAGTGGAAAGATAGGAATTATAGGGCTGTGGCACTCAGCAAATTAACAAAAGCTGAGTAATAAAACCGTAAAAACTTTTAAAAACCCATACACTTACTAA
This sequence comes from Edolisoma coerulescens, assembly GCA_013397115.1. Taxonomy (NCBI): domain Eukaryota; kingdom Metazoa; phylum Chordata; class Aves; order Passeriformes; family Campephagidae; genus Edolisoma; species Edolisoma coerulescens. Next base: position 365,320 of record VWZW01002522.1, on the reverse strand, counting down.
GTGCTGGTGCCTGAGATGAGAGGGGACCCAAGGACAAGTTGGTGTTCAAGCAGGACAAGGATCATTAGAGTAAGAGCTCTTGCACATTCAGAGAGAAAAATCTGCCTCTAGGAATGTCTTTCAAAGAGCTCTTCTGGGAAGAAGAGCTACCTGCTGCATCCCTTCCATTTCGCACTGCTAAAGCCTTCATTCCTCAGGCTGGAGACTCTCCTCTCTCCCTGACAGTGGAACACTGGTCTTTTATATGAATAAAAATACTGCTCCTTCCTTGCAATGGCAATGCCTCTTATTCTGCCAGCACTTGTCTGCCTCTTATCTCACAGGAGAAGGTGCACTGGATGCACCTTATTTTAGTACAGAGCAATACTTTCCAAAGAAGTATGACTAGCTGTAAAACTCATTGTCACTAGATTATCTGGAGACCAAGACAGGAAAAATGATCATACAGTAATATCCTAATGAAGAAAGTAGGGCACTGTTTAGTTAACAAAATACTGGAATAGAAATAAAATTATTTTGAGGTTTTTTTCTTGTATACAAAGTTTGGGGGGATTTTTACCCCCAACACACACAGGAAAACACTGGTTCATTGAAACCAAAAGTAGATGATAGTCAGCTCTGTCAGAATTGTCACTTACCACCATGACACGTTTTTACCACCCAGTTTCAAAGGCATAAAGAATTGGCAGCAATCTCCAATTTACTAAGTCCAGACCTCATTCAAACTTTTCTACAACTGATTGAAATCTATTTTGAAAACAGCCAGGCTTCAACAGTTTGTGAAAGAAAAAGCTCTTCTGCTGGTTTGAAAGGTCTTTCTTTTTGAAACTGGAATCACAGAACCACAGCAAAATGTAAGCAGGAGCTGCCTCTGGGAGGTCACCTATTCTACCTGCCTGCTCAAAAAGCCCAGGTTCAATTAACATGAATGACTCTGATGCTGCTGAAATGAAATGTTTTGATTGAGGTGACAGTGCTGATTTTCTTTTATCAATTTTGAATTTGCAATACTTTTTGAGACTCCTTTTTTTTTTTTTTCTGAGACTTTTTTTTTTTTGCGGGGAAAATGCTCAAATTTCCAAAGATATATTTGATTTCTGAGAATGGGATACGTTTACACTTAGCTGACCAGGATACCTAGGGATGTTCAGTTTAAATGTTTACCCAGCTCATGAAAAATCCTGAGCAGACACTTCACAGTGTGCAGGTAGGATCTTCCCTCCCAGTGAAACAGCACTGGATGGGACAGGCAGCAATAACACTGCAGGGGCTTTGGGGATTCAAAACAATACTCTGCTTTATACTAAAAAACCTTCCATCTTTACTAAATGCCTGCAAAAGACACTGTGTATTTTTACTGGTTTACTTGTGTCTCCCCTATGCACCCCAAAGATGTAACAGAGATTATAAGAATTATGGTCACAGATCCCATACCCACAAACCCCAAATCCATAGATTGTCACAGATAGTGACAGGTAGATTTTGCTAGTGGTCTGGAAATGCTGGGCTGTCTCTCAACTTACCTGCAGGCACACAAACATGGGAAACAGGCAAGAAAGTGACTTGGATGAGAAAATATGAAGCAAACTGAACCTAGAAGGTGATGGGCAAAGTAGCCTGAGTAAGTTTGATTACTGTGGTTTGGGCAGATTTCTAAGATTCTGATTTGATCTTTAAAGCAAAGAGATTATGTTTCCTTCCCATCTTTCTGTCTTGTGATTGCCAGGTGAGCACTCTTCAGATCAGAGACCTTCTGTGTGTGTGTCCACTGCTGTGAGACATCTGAATGCTGTGTGTCACTGTGTTTCTGCTTGGATGGCCCTGGGAACTCAGGTGCCTCTGCAGGCACAGCATGAAACAGCCAGGAAAATGTCCCCTTCCAAGGAGGAGCCCCAAATGATCCTGATGCTTGGACTACACACAATCATCTTTCTTTAACGGCATTTCGCAGACATAATGGGAAGATGGTACTTATGAGAAATGCACAAGGGCTGAAATGCAAAAATGAAAATGTTTTATTGAAAAGCAAAATAAAATAATACTGACACTTCACAGACCAAATCACACAAAGGCAAAAACATACAGAAAAGGGAAAACTCTGGAACACCTGTACAACATCAAACAGCACGGGGAGGGAAGATATTTTTTCCAATTTGTGCCACGCTGTTTCCCCATGAAATAACAATGAGGAACTCTGCATGAGCTGCATATTGATAAATGTTAGGTTAGAGAACAGAAACTCAAAAGAATCAACTGATTCAGACAGATGCTGTGACAGAATCCCACAATGGAAACCGCTTGTGGCATAGAATGAAATGACGGGCGTATCTGAGGTGCTTGCAGATCTGCTTCACAGCTGGGGCTGGGCTTTACCCCTGGGTGACAGATCCCAGCAAATCCAGTGGTAAAGCTCCTGGGTGAGTGGAATCTGCTCCAGGACTATTTCTTCCACACTGCTCCCTCTGACCTCTCATGCTCCTTCCAAACCATCGCACCTTTCGCCTTGTGGGTGCTCTGCTGATGTCTCTCAGTAGTCCTGTTCTGGGGTTGCAATGACACCAAAGGCCACTGCAGTGTATGCCTGAGAAAGTCCAGGTCTATTAATTATTTGGAAAACTCTTTCAATAAAACCAGCAAAATACATGAGGTGGATTTAACTTCCTAAAATAATCAGACTTACTAAAACATCAGCAGAAGTTCTCTTGGTAACTCAGCCAAAAGTGAGATGTGATGTAGTGAGGTCTGGGCTGTTAATTCAATGTATGAGTATTTTGGAGTCCATTTTTTAAAAATCATATGGGAATCTAACACAGCTGTGCTTTGGCCTCAGGGCCTTCCCTCTGCCTGCAGATCTGGCAGCTGATTACAGAGATGCTTAAAACACAAACAAAAAAATGAAGCTGGGCAAAATGATGCAGTTGCAATGGGTTCACAAAGCTGAGCATGGGTTTGGGTGCTATCTCTTATAAATGAAGTTTTCTGGAGTGTGAGAAGCAGCTCTGTCCCTCCACAGACAACCACAGTAGAAAAGCTCATAACAAAACTTTTAAGCACCTCTGAGCAGATGAGGAGCTCCGCTGCCTCCAGTGAAGCTGACTGCAATTTTACCTGCTTAAATCAAAGCTTTCATGGGGTGGGAAGGATGAAGAGGATGGTAAGAAAGAAGCCCTATTTATTACACATTTGTACAGTGTCCTGGTTCCAGCCAGGACAGGGTTAGTTTTTGCAGTGTCCAGGACACCAAAGTTATTCTATACCACCTCACATCTGCGGGGTTGGGGGGGGAAGGTTTCTTTTGGGGAGAAAGGGTCCCTTCTGGGCCAGTGCAGTGTGGCAGAGGGAGCAGCGAGGTATTGTCTATTGCTGGGGTTTTTTTCCGTGCGAATCATTAACTTCTTGTACCCTCTGTTGTAAGTATTGTTCATTTTCTTATCTCATTGCTGTTTCTCACAGTGGGATGTTTACCTTTTGTGCCTCCAATTCTCCTCTCCTGCCCTCTGCAGGGGGAGGGAGATGGGGAAAATGAGGGACACATGTTTTCAGGGGGAGCACTGAATTGTGGGGTACCATTCCTAAACACGACATATAGTACCTGACCAAGGGCATGGGGGACTGTAGCTCCCTGCAGCCCTGGAATAACATTATTAATCATAAAATGCTAAGGGCAAAGGGTTTCCCTGACACCAGGATTCAGTCCCACACCTTTAAGGCTGGGCTTTTTACTGGGACACCCTCAAAGCTCCCAGCTCAGCTGGGTGAATAGTGCATAGACTCCAAATTGTAATGCTTTTATTGTGCCATTAGGAATACTTATGCTTCACCCACTGGACACCAACAGAGCGAATGCATGAGTCAAAGGTGACTCAGGAGCAACCACCATCAATAAAAATAAGCATGCACTTGGTGTGTCTAATACTGAACTCCACAATTAAGTGGGCAGGTCCTTCCACTGGGAGCTACAGGAGTATGGAGACCCCCCCAGAGCTTGTAGTTTTATTTGAAAACATTGTGAACCATAGCACCGGTCAATGCCAGGGCCCCACTGTGCTTTGGTCTGTCCTACAAGAGAGAGGAAACTCCCCTCCTCAGCATGAACTGTGTGATGGGGGTTAGCTCACCACACCCTCTCCTGCTGAAGCAGGGACAGCTACACAGCGGGGGTTTGTGTTTCCATTTTGTGCAAATGTTGCAGAAACTGAGATACATCCTCTGTTCTGNGGGGAGGGGAACTTGCTTTGTAAAGCCAAAGCTAGTTTAAACCTAAACCCTGAATTAGAAATGGTGACATTGTTCATAACCAGGCAGAGAAGACAGAGTCTTCATAAAATCACAGAATAATTTGGGTTGGGAAGAACCTTTAAAGGCCAACCCCCCTGCAATAAGCAGGGACATATTCAACTGGATCAGGTTGCTCACAGCTTTGTCCAACCTGGCTTTGACTGTTTCTAGGGATGGGGCATCCACCACCTCTCTGGACAACATGTGCCCATGTTCTACCACTCTAATTGTAAAGGGAGACATCTTCCTTAAATATAGTCTGAATCTACCCTCTTTTAGTTTAAAACCAATTACCATTTATCCCATTGCAAAAGGCCCGACTAAAAAGTCTGTCCCCACTTTTCTTACAAGCCCCCTTTTAAGCATTGAAAGGCCACAATAAGGTCTCTCAGGAGCCTTCTCCAGGGAGAACATCCCCAGCTTTCTCAGCCTGTCCTCATAGTCTTACCTACATGGACAGAACGTGTAGGTTTTAGTAAGTTCAAGTAAGTTTGTAGCGTGTCCTAGTGAGTTGGACATACATCCGGTGTCATCCCAAAGATCTTGGAAGCACCTTGCATGATGCTTTCCCCCAGCCAATGGCAGAGACAGTAGGCAGGTTCAGTACTACACTGGGGGTCCTTGTAGTGCTTGTGAAGTCCCTGAGTTTACTCTACAAAGAACATGCTCCATGGCCTGTACTAATAAGAGATTTCCCTGGATTACAAGCAGCTCTGAAGGATCTGGAGTACTTGCGAGACTGCAGAGTTCCAGAGACTGACCACTTGTTACTAGATGTGCTACAATACAAATAGCACCCAGTAGAGTTATGGGGTTTTTTCTAATGCTTTTCTAACAGCCATTTCCCATTGCCAAACTACCTGGATGCATCTGCTTCAAAGGAAATTTGGGAAGCAAAGACGAGGAGCCTCAAGAGTCTATGCTCCCTGCAGTGCAGCAGAAGTCTGTGATCCCACAAGTGATTGGGACTACAGACCTGGGACATGCAGGAAAGGCTCTACACTGGAGCAACCTTGCAAACTGCTCCTCAGCCTCTGCAACAGGGACTGGGGACCAGAAAGGAGTGAAGTCACTTACAAGAGGATAAGCTCTGTCCTGGATGCTAATGAAGGTCCCACAGGAACTGGATCTAGCAGTACTGGCCATGCTATCACAAGGTGCTGGATGCATCCCACCTGGATAGCAAGCTTAAACCTTAAGCCCAGGGCTTGTGTGGTTTATAACAAGGACATACATTTGCAGAGAGGAAGTGTTTACATCTTTGGTCTCTCTACCGACAGAGCAATATCAAAGCTGCAGGGAAAACATGACTATCCTCTGAAATGCTTGGGACATGGTCCTTCATGGAAAAAACCCCGAGTTCCTCCCCACTCCCTGGCCTAACTTGTGGATTTTTGGGGTGTGTTTTGGTTTGTTTTCTGATTGTTTCAAACATTTTTCAGGGATATGCATCAACCCATCAAGGCTTAAACTCCTGCTAATTTTTTTCACTGGCATTTCCACCTGCAGCTGCTTCCAGAACCTGCCCTTTGGGAACTTGGATTTCTCGCCTTTCCATTTAATGACATTCAAGGCCGCCCTGGCCTGCTTCAGCTCCTTCACTTTGCTCTTCTTGATGGCTTTGTACTGCACTAGAATGACTTTGATGTTGCCCTTGGAGGCCATATTCTCTAGGCCAGCCTTGAGCTCCAGCAGGGCCTGTGTCCCCTGCAAGACGTAGTTGGGGCTCAGGACAACAAGCAGACGTCGGCTTTTCTGGATGAAGCTCAGGGTTTCGTCTGTGACAACTGGGAGAAAGAAACATTGAGGTGGTTAGTGATGCCCAAGAACACGCTGCTGAGCTGCTGCTGTGACACCAGGTGCCTCTTGAAGGGGACAATAAAATCCCTTGGAGGTCCTCTCTAGACTACACTGGTGCTTCCCAACCCTGCAAGTGACTCCAGGTGGGACTTCCTACACCAGGACTGGTTCCCACTACCCCATACAGTGACATCTTCTCCATCAGCTCCAGACTACCTATAAATGCATTTCCTCCTCCCCATGCTACACAGAGATAACCAAGAGAGCTACACCTAAAAGTCACTGTACTACACATCAGTGACACCGCCCATTGCTATGAGGATGCCTTGTGGCCAAGAGGACTGCTAATCTCAGGCTCAGATTTAGCTTCCTTCTAGTGAGAGGGGAAAAAGAGGCTCTCTGGAGCAAAGCAGGGAAATTGCCAGCTGAACAGCACATGAACTAAAGGAAAAGACTCACCCTGAAGAGGCTTCAGGAAGCCTGAATGTCTATGCTTACATCTTCCACTGGCAGATGTCCAAAATGACTCTGGATACTCCCTTCACTCCTCTTGCCTCAGTTTCCCCACACAAAATAAGTATCTACACCTTCCCTGAGTGTCCTCATGGGATAATTTGCTTTGGTAATGCTACCATCCTAACTCCTGTTATTCATCCATCTGTTCCTGCTGCCGTCATAAGCAGATTAGACCATTTTTAGAACTGACTCTGAGGACTTTTAGTGAAGTGTCCCAAAAATGACACCCTTTGAGCTGGAGACATGTCATGGTAACTGTGGCTCCTCTTTAATTTTCTAACATCTGCAGGTAGACTGTCCTTGGCCACCTTCCTGTAATTAATGTGAAAATCCCTTTTAAGTGCGAATCCCGGCGCTTGTACTCTCTGCTGCAGGATCTCCCACACTTCCTTGATAAGGGAACACTCCTGACTGGTCAGGAATTACAATGGAGAGTAAAATAATGCTGACAGACAACTTCATTTAGCTGTCAAGCACGTTTGATTAGTTCCCGTCACCTAACTCACGGGATAATCCATCTCCCACTGTTTCTTCATCAAGGACAAAATAACTCTCTACCCCTGACTCAGATGCACACTCTGGAGGCATGACACCAGCTGCCAAAAGCTATTTGCTGGCCCGCCATGCTTTCCTGAGAAGAAAATTAGTCAAATCCTGGTTAAGAAGTCCCGGGGAAGCCCCAGCAGCATCACGGACAGCAGTGCAGTGACAAACCACTCCAGCAGCGCTCTGAAGGGCTGGCGCTGGCTTGAGGCTGGCAGGGACTGAGGGGGGCACAGTTTGGAGTAAGGGTGAAGGACAGAGAGCCCAGGAGAGCTGTGCTGGGAAGAAAATGACACCCTCGCAAGTGAACAAGGCAAGATGCAGCAGAGGGAACAGGAGGGAGATGGACATCTGGTGAAAATGGCTCAGAGCAAACCTGCTCTAAGCCTGACACTGGCATGAAGCAAATTGAGCCCGGAGGGTGCCCTGCCATGTCATTCAGGCTCTCTTCTAGAAGGAACAGCACCAGGATTGCAGCTGTCTCACTGAGACATATATATTTATTTACCCTCAAAATTTCAAGGTGCTCCTAGATCCTGGCAACAATCTAGGAGAGAAAGATAACAGAACCCAGACTGATCCTGCTCCCTTTGTCAGGCAGCTGGGCTGAGAATCCAGCTGTCCCTCCTGTTTCTGCTCAAAAGGGACCCCAATGGACTTTGCAGCACAGGTTTTGTCACCAGTGGGGTCCTGAGCCAAAGCCCATGAATTCAAAGTGGGGCAGTCTGCACTGGAAGAAATTCAGACTTTGAACTTTTAATAGGCATCAGGATCATACAGCCAACTCAGCCTCCAAAAACCTGAAAATCAAGAGTGTTGCCTAGATTTGTGCCCTTGCTGTGGAACTTGTGTGAAGGTATGTGTATCTGGAGAGTTTCACAAACTTCTATTCTTGGTGATTCCCTACCTCCCTGCAGCAGACACTATGTCCAGAACCTTCTATGATTTATCTCAGAACAGTGAAAAAAGACTACATCTTACTGAAGAGATGAGTCTCACTACCTGCAACAAAGTACTTTTAATAGTAGTAGCTTAATTGTATGCCATATTAGACACAAACTCCCTAATTAACGAGGATTAATGGGACGCACATTATCTTCTCACTGATTATGGCACCTTCCACTCCTTCCTGAAGCAGACACTCCTCGTTTTCACAAACATTCACCATTACCCTCTGTGAGCTACCAGTCTGATCCAGTATAACACTTCTCCTGCCTCTTGTCTTCTAGCCTTGACTTTATCCCATTTTTTTAAGGCAGCTCAGAGGGCTTGCATGAAGGTCAGTTGTCCGGTTCCCCATGCTGACATTCCTGCACATCACTCCTGGAGAGAACAACTGAAACAACCAACCACCATCACTTGCCCACAGCAGCCTTTTTCATGGCCTGGAGCATCTGCAACACTGTCATACGAAACCAAAACATTAGAAGACACCAAAAAGTACATTAAGAGTGATGGGGAAAAAATCCAAAAAATAACCTGGATAGGCTTGTTGCAATCAATGATCAATACCTCAAAGAATAATAAAGAGAGGACGTGCACGGAGCACAGCCCCCTGTGGGATACTCACTTCCCCCAGGGAGGCTGTCTCTGTCGAAGATACACAGCTTGTACCCAAACTCGTTCTCCAGGACTCCCCGCAGTGTCAGCAGCACAAATTCCTCCTCCTCCGCGTTGCGCGCGTAGGACACGTACACATCATACTCCTTCCCGTCTGGGCAGCGGGAGCACAGGGAGACACAAAGGGCAGAAGGGACACCTGTGACACTGCCCATGCTGGGCCTTTGACTTGCAAGAGAAGCAGGTAGGAAGGCTCACTTGGAGCCCAGGCACTGCAGGTTAAGGCATGTAGATTTCCACAGACCAACCCGTTCTGTCCAGGTGTCTTTTGTCATCTTTGACTTTGCTCCCTCTCGTTGCTGTCTATCCACACGAGCAGTCCCACCAGACAGAGACTGGCACCCTGCCTCCACCCTCCGAGAGCTGCCGCACCCCCGTGGCAGGTTCACACCACAAGCTGCAAGGGCTCAAACACCCTCCTCCTCCTCCAGAGGAGGAAATCTCACCTCAGAGTCCCTAGCAATGAACTCCCAGTAACACAGGGAAGCTGTGGAAGAACTGAGGACAGAACAGTGATTTCCACATCCATCCTTTTGGATGCATTCCCACATTTTAAAGCAGAGCACTCTGGATCAGATCATGAATCCTTACATAGAGTCACCAGGGAAACCAGGGACTTACTGAAACCTGATGACTTATCTTGACAATCTAGATTGGGTGACACAGCTAGATCAGCAGGGCAGTGCCCCAGGAGCCTGACATGTCCATGCTCCACCTCTGCAGAGAATAGAGAGAACTTCTTTCTCCTTTTCCCTGAGCTAAAAAAGCCTGACTCCTCTTGCTCTAAAATGACCCGCACAACTGCATGTAGGTAGAGAAACGGAAGGTCAAAATGTCATTATGCTGTGAAGAGTGTTAAAAATAGCTTACAGGAAAAAATCCTATATGAAAACAAAGGGCCTGGCCTGCAGCAGGAAAAATAAACGAAAGCTCTTTAACTCCTTACCTAGAATGGTTTCATCTGTTCCAAAATGAGCCCGATAGAAGAGGACCATTTCAAGCCAATACACATGATAGATGACTATGAGCACCACAACGAGCAGGATGGTTGCCCCCAGGCCACAGGCCAGCTCCACGGTGTACTTGGGTGCTACAACTGAGGACAAAAATAAACAGGGGGTCAGGTTTAAAGAACAGCCTGGGCCTTCAGCTAGGCGGGAACAAGCTTGTGTCACATGCAGCCAAACACCACAGAGGAACAGCCAGGAGCCAAGCTGACCCTTCAGAGTAAGGTGGCCAAGCCAAGGCTTTTCTGGCAGGACATGTGATGGCTGGCCACCCTGGAGCCCCATTCTGGGTTGTTAGGTCTGGTTATGCTGGCAGAGCAAATCCATAGGTGGACTTCTGTCTCTGAGCGAGGTGCTGGGAGCAGCCAGGTGGTAGAACGACCTGCTGGTGGAAGAAACCTGCACAGTCCAAAGCCAGAACATGAATATGACCTTCTTAGCAGTACCAGCAAACTCTTGGGGCAACACAACTGTCGGTGTATGAATGCGAGACTCACAAGCTGAGAGCAAAATGAATCTGTTCAATGCAGAGTTCAGACAGCACTTATACACTCAGTGTGAGAATCTCTGTTCAGCCCGTCGCACACAACCCAGTTGCAGGCCTGTAATAAATCTGTCGGCCTGACAGTTTGTTAGTTTCCTCAAGGTTTGCAGGCTTTCAAGAAAACAGGACGCCCTTCCTGTTCTCAGTAAGTGTGTAATCTACTTTCTTCTGTGCTTCCCAGGAATTTTCTGCAGTGTCAGGCTTGTTTCTTTCTCACACGCAACTGCTCTGACTTCTAAGAGATCCAGATAAAGCATCTGCATCAAAATAAAGGCAATGGTTACCATTCTCCCTCCCTATCAAACAGACACAGGTCTTGTGGCTTGTCCCAGACTGACACCCAGGATACAACTAGCCATGGCCTGACTGTTTTCTACCAAGAAAGAAGAATCAGAGTTCCTTACAGAAAAGCTGAAATGCTTGCAAACAAACAGGACAACCTGTGGGCATCAAGCCAGAACATCACAGGCCCCCTCCAATTCATATGCTGTCTGTCACACCACTGCTGTTTCTTTGTCCTAAGGACAGAAAATTTCTAACTGTATCCCTGGGCAACTCTGTTGGTGGCAGTTGATGTGCACACTGGCAAACTGCACAATAAAAGAACAACAGGGAGTGGAAACACCACCACACTCCAATATTTAATAAGTTTCTAATAAAACTGAATTACAAAATCGAAAAGGAAAGGAGTTTATCAATGTTCATTAGGTGATGAGCAGCAGAAGTACATGAGAAGCAGAAGGAAATCATCCAGGAAAAAGCAAGAAATGTATATGACCTAATGTAATAAAAGAGCTAGAGCCAACATATAGAGCCACTTGCTAAAAACTGGAAGCCAAGTGCTGAGGAGTTAGGTTCTGGCATGCCTGAACCTCCTATGGGATGTGCAGTGGGATGGGCTGCAGTGAGCTTAGCTTAAGGTTGCTCTGCCAGCAGCAGCTAGCGATGGTTCTTGGATTTTGCTGTGGAACAGAGCAGGAAGAAGGAGTGGTGGGCAACCATGTCTGCTCAGAGCAAACTCAGTCAACTAACCAAGAACAGAAGTGGGGAGGAAGAGAGAGGATCCACAAGAAAACAGTATTTAGGCACTGTTATATAGAGAAAGAATCTGAGTATTTCAGATTCCCTTCTGCTACATGTACAAATATTATCACCCCAGAAGAATTATATATGGAGTATGAACAGAGTGGCAGATGGTTTCAGCCTTTCTCAGTTATGTGTTTAGTCTATTGTTTCTTCCTAACAATCCAGAAAAGGTTTGTCTCAAAGGAATGGGACTAAAAAATAAAGAGGACAAGTACCAAGAAGAAAAAGATCTTCCAGTAAAGACCCCCATGAGCCTCCCCATGCTTATAATGCAGAGCAGAGGGAAGAAGGTGTCTGGCATGAGCTACATAAGGCATGGCAGCATTGCTTGTGGGAGAGGGGAGGTCTGACGGTAAAAGCAGGTGTTGAAGCTCTAGATGAGGTTGATAAGGAGGCAGAAAAATCAACCTTAATCAGAAAGCCTCACATAGCTTTTATTACTGGGAGGTGGGTCTGGGAAACAAGAACAAAATCCTTGATGAAAAAAAGATGTAGGAAAAACCCACACAGAAGAGAGCTGAATCAGTCTACGCCATCCATGCTGAGGTGGCTGTATCTAGACTGCAACATCATGACAGCAAGGAGTAAAACCACAGAGCATCATGGTGTGACTGTCTCACTCCCTGACAAATGCCAGCGAGTGCAGTCTGTCTTCTGCAGGATGCCAACTGGTAGCTGTTGTGTCATGCAAAACCCTCACGCAATCAAGTAACCTGAAATAATTTCAAGCAGCCTGTCCCCTCAGCTCTGCTTCAGCTGTGGTACATGGATGGGGAGAGGACAACAGATCTGTCCACCCCTCTCTCTCCCCAGGCACTTGCCCATGGAAGGGGCCTTTGTTCCCTGCCTCCAAGAAGTGGCGCAGTATGACAGCAATAATGCAGCAGTGCCCACAGAACAGGCTGTGTTAGACACAAAGGCCTGATGGAATTCTTTGCTCCCTCACTGTTTTGCAGGGCAAGGCTCAAGGCAGGAGCAAGAGCCCCCCTGAGCACCCCTCCCTGCACACCCCTGCTCTGCAGGTGCCGTACCTTTCATGCGCACTACGGCCTGGCTGTGCTCCTCGCCTTTGGCATTCCTGGCATAGCAAGTGTAATTCCGCTTCAGGTCCTCTGCTGTGGCTTTTGCAACTGTTAGAGTCCTTATCAGAGTTTTGTCTTCGAAATCTCTAGTAATTTCACTGTAAGAGAAAAAGTACAGCATTACACATGTGAAAGTGCAGCAAGTTTTTACTGACAGATATTCCTTTCCCCGATATAACCTCTTTCTTTAAAAAGACCAAAACACATAAACTGATATTTATAAATCGATATACACTTCAGATTTTAATACAGCTGCAGCTATTCCTTTATCTGATTTTCCTTAATATTTATTTTACCACTCGTAATTTTCTCATTGCAGCTGTGCCACATTGCCTTTTAGAGGAAATGGAAGTTCTTGCCTATAAACAAGAAGATCTCATGAACTCAAGATTCAGAGCTCACGTCGCATTCCCTATGCAGTCCTGGATGAGTCACTTTGTCTCTCTCTGCCTGAATTGACCATCTGCAAAATGGGGATACAGTATTTCCTTTTGCCTTTCCTTTTTCTACATTGGTTTGCAAATTAACTGGGGCAATGACTGCCTTCCACTTGTAATTCAGCATCCAGCAAATGGGACTTTGATCCTCATTTGGGTTCTTTACATGATTGAATCTCTATTCTTCCTAATCAATACTATGTATAATATTACATTTTTGTTTTCAGCCTCTGTTTTTCTGAAATACTTTTATCTCTTATGCTACTTGGGAACACTCCTCTAAATAGAATTGTCTGCCCCTGTTTTATAAGTCCCACAACAGCAGCAGCTATTGGCATCACTACCAGGACCTGAACAAATGATGATGTGAACTGGTTAACAAAGCTCCCTCAAATCCACCTGTAAGATATGACACTGTCCAGGTCTGAAGGGCTCCTCCTTGGAGCGCCTGGTGCTCATCACAGCATGGTGCAAACACGGGGGCTTCTGATTATCAGGGAGACTCCACACTCCATTAGGATTGTCACAAACCTGTACCCACACAGGACCCAGAGATACAAATGAAGGCTCACGTTACATGTTACCTTTGTGTGACTTTTATCTTGGGGTCTGTGATGTCATCTGTGTTTTTCCCATCTATGGTCCACCACACCTCCGTCCGGGAGTCCTTCAGGAATGTGAAGAAAACCTCACAGGGCAGGATAAGGTCATCACCTGCAAAGGAAGGACCATCATCTCCTAGGAAAAAAGGTATTGCAGAGCAGGAACAGCACCAAGCTTACTTTAGTGCTGTCCAAAACCCAACCAGCCTGAGCTCTGCCTCTCTACAGGAAGGAATGAGACTGACATGCACTTTCTGACATAAACTGTAGTAACAGCGTAACATCCCTGGACATGATGATTTGTGACAGACAGATAAATAGAAAAAAAAAATCCTGCCTTCTCAAATGTGTTACAAATTCCTTGACTGCACCAAGTGACCCACCCAAAGGGACATGCTCCATGCCAACTACGTCCTTGGAAAGCTGGGCAGTGTTAATCAAACCCACTGCACAGGGGACAGATGTCATAAAGTGAAGGATCAAGCTCCACAAAAGCATTTTGGTGTGGAAATACTTCTTCTGGAATTTGACTTCTGTCAAGATCAGACTTGGGAGTGTGAATATCTTTGTGATCAGCCTGTAAGTGATTTTATCTTGCAGAGGACTGTAGATGAAATCTGACCTTCTGAGCCAAAAGAGCTGTTCTTTAAAGTGAAGACTATGGTGCTAATCATCATCATTGGCACCACATTTATTACAGCAATGTAATGGGACACAATCCATTTGATAGAGGGAATTGCTCCAAAAAGCTATTAGGCAAAACTGACGGTGTGGGGGAAGGGGTGAGGGAAAGGGTGTGGTACCCCATTATCCAGTGCTGCGAGGTCAGCAGAAGGAGAGCTGTCATTAACTAGGAAGTCATCAGCTAAAAAAAAAGGGAGAGATGAGCAAGAATCGGCTAGAAGGCTGAAGCCACTCTAGGGGTGAGTGAGGGAGGATGGGAGCAAACCACAGCCAGGGCCAGGGCTGAGACAAGGTCCTACAGGAATTCTCCTAAGCAGCTGAGTGTCCCCATTTCATCTGCTTCTGCAGCTGCAGTTCTGTATCTCCGTGCCTGAGTATCTGTCTTTATTTGTGCTTGCAAAAAATCAACTTCTAAAGCTGTGCTCTCCTATTCTGGCATCAAGAACTGGCATCCCACACTGTGTACCAGGCAACTCGTGGCACCTCGTGTGCTCTGCGAGGGAAAGCACCGGGGATGCAGTGGCAGGGGAAAGCTTGGTGCCTGGCTGGGTCTCCCTGTCCCACTGGCAGGTTGCAAGTGTTGGAATTTACCTGCTTCCAGTTCGTACACAACTTTCTCATTTGGAGACGTGAACTGTGGTGGCAAGGCCTTGTTTGGAGATCCTGCAGGAGACAACAGAGAGCCCCCGTGGGGACCCACACTTCATGAAAACCTGGAATCCTTGCAGCCTCTCTCCCAATGCCCTCGCGCTGCACCGCACATTCCCCATTCTAATTCAGGATGCATTCCTGCTGCAGAGTTCCATGCACACACAAATCTAATCCTAGTCCTCAGACTCAGGGCCAGATCCAGATTCTGAGGCTCCTCCAAAGTTTAGGTAAGCTAGTTTGGGCCTCTCACATCAGAAGAGCTCCATACCCCTCTCATCTCCCACAAGGCATAACCTGCACCAGTTTCTTTTTACTGCTGCTTCTAAAAAACAAAATACAAACATCATTTGCTGTCACAACTTATTTCAACTCTTAAAACAGCTGTTCCTGTGGAACTCAGAATGCATCCTACAGCTCACTACGTTTTTAAACACTACAATTCCCTGGCAGGTGTGTCCAAGCAGTGGGTACCTGGAGCTCTGCCTGGCTGATTAACAGTCTCAACCCCAGCACAAATGGCTTTGATATTCCGAGAAGATTGAGACAAGTTGGCTATAAAGTGACAATCCCACAAATAGTGACGAGCAAAGGGCACAGGAGACCACGAGCAGGAGTGCCAGGGTTATGCATTCACACACCAGCAGAGGGTACCCCTGGCCATCTCATGGGCTGAACCTCACCAGCCTGAGCCTGGCCACTCTCTGTGTTTGGGGCATTTGACATGGTGGTGGGTAAGACCTCTACTGCAACATGTTCTGGACAGGCACACAAGTCTGACCCCAGCAAGAAAAAACACACCAGGTCAGTTGGGTAATGCAAATTGAATACAGCCACAAATGGATCCTGTAACAAACTCTTCCAGCTGTTTTTACCACTTCTGCAGTTATCCACATGCATTTTACACATTTTAAAGTCATTCTTACCCACCACCTTCATCTTTATGGTTCTGGTGAGATTATAGGTTCTTCCATGGTCCTTGAATGTCACGATACAAGTGTAATTCCCTTTATATGCACTGCGGACAATGCCAATGACAAGCCTGGGCCCTTGGGGATATCTCTCATAGAAGTCATCCACCGAGTTGCAGTTCTGGAGTCAGGCAGAAAAATACTTGAGTTTGTGATTCAAAAGTTCAGATATTGGTTTAAATGCTACTACAAAGATCTGATTTTAAACTATTAATATGACACGTGGGATCGTGATGTAGGTCAGACCTAAATACCACGAACTTTGAGCATGCTGGAATAAAGACTGCTATGTTCACCTTGAAAATGAAGTGATGAAGCAGATCACCCTAACAGCTTTATCCCACTTTAAACACGGACAATTTTATAAAAGAGAGATCTCTGATCCAGAAGTACCTTGGCAATCCAAGTGAGCACCTCAGCCGAGTGAAGAATAAAAGTAAAAAGTGACAAGAAGAAAATGATGACATATTCACAAATGACTGAGACTGAAGGACATGTACCCCGTTGATGTCCATCTTTTGGGACTAATCAAGTTCTCCTGGCTGAATTCAGCTGAGGATGAGGCCCCAGAATTTGCAAATAGCAAACGAGAATCAGTAGTACATAAACCTTAATAAGTCCTCTCTTTCTGTCAGGCAAGGCAGGAAAACTCTGCCAAAATACCAAGCTGGAGATCCCTTTTCAGAAAGAGGTTGTGCAGATAACATCTTGATTGTCATAAAACCCAAAGATGTGCACATTTTCTAAGAGATTATTTTTGAATGGTACATTTCCAAATCAGATACATCCTAATGGGGTAGTTTAAGACAGGGGTCATATACCATTTTTAATGATTTTTATTAGGCATGGGATGACTTGCTGCCTGAAAAATTACTTCCAAGGGGCTTTTTGTTTCATTCTGCTAATTGATTGCCGAGATGTGAATTTCAATGAACGATACAAGTAAAGCATTTAAACTACTGGAGTGAAACGGCTCCTCTTGATACAAGAGGAAGTTTTTCCTGCAGGGTTTTAGAGGTGGGGTTTTTCTTTTGGGTCTTTTTAAATTTTTTGTAAAATCAGCAGATATATTTGTTGACAACTTCCTTTATTATTAAAATCACTTATACAAAATCTTCTACCTAGAAATACAAAAGCACTTTCTAGGATGTTATTAAAGAATTTATTCCCATAACTCTCTGACTTTACATCCCCTGAGACTTCTTATTCTCTACTGACTAAAGGCATCCACCTAGAGAGAAAGTGAGATCAAATTTAATAAAATTGAGCAGTAATTCTGTAGGCAAGAGCCTGAGGATGGCTGGAGACAGTCTAATCATCAGAAAAGTATGGAGGGTGGGGTAGAGATGTCTCAGTCTTCAGAAAAGAGGTTTGCTGAATTGTGTCAAGCAGGACACCTATTGTCCTTGCAGAGCCTGATATACAACTTCACTTCCTGACCTCAGAGGATAAAGGATGCAATTTTCATTAACAAGTAGGTTTTTTTAAAGAAGAGGGAATATGAATGACAGTTTCCTTCACAGGGAAGTGAGAGGCTCACACAGCAGGTCAGGCACACTGCCCATAACTGAACTGAGCCACCTAAATCCCTCCTAAGACTATTTTTCACTTGTGCACGCTGGTCAAAAAAGCGTCAGTGTTAGCTCGCAATTCCTTTCCAAGAGCAGTTTTACCCTTGAACTCAATGGAAGCAGAGCTCTTGAAATTAGTAAAGCTTCATTAACAGCATCGTGGCTGGGGAGACTCTGAAAGGCAGCTCCATGACTGTCATGCCAACCATTGCTTTTTCACACACAACACTGCATCCCTGCTTTCTTACCAGGTACCACTTGACAGTTGGTGTCACACTGGCAGGGTAAAACCCATCAATATCTGGACAAGTGATCTTCTGGTTGGCGTGCTCCAAGTAGAACATCTCCTCAGCAGGTTTTATGGAATGGCTCACACAAGAGTGCTGGTCTTTCGGAACAACCTCCAAGGGAAATGCAACTTTGCTGCAGTAGGTTGTGTTCCTAAGGGTGGATGAGAATAGGGCTGGTTAGTTGAAACTTGTTTACTCCTACAGCAGTGGAATGAAATAAAAATTACATCTGCAATAATGAGCATCACAGCGCTGATGAGGTACGTACAGCCTTAGTTGACTCATTTATAAATGGGAAAGAAAACCCCACCAGAGGTGACCACACAAGCTCAGAAAAGCCTATAAAGATGACTAACAAGCAACATCCGCTCCCCTTCTGCTAAAGCAGATCATAAGGTCAAAGACACAGACAAAAGACAATGTGAGGAAGATCAAAAAGAGCTCTTGTGCATAGCAGATGTTTTGTTCATTTTGCACCACAGTTAGAGACACTTTTAATTTCCTAGAAGTCTGAATCTCATGAATCTTTGCCAAATTAGCGTGCAGTCAAAACATTACCCCTGCATCTGAAGCTATTTTTACTCTAGACATGCAGATCACTTCTTAATGGTGAGCGCCTGTGGATTTTGCCATGGGCTCAGCAATAATATTTTCACGGACACTTGCAGCAAGGAGAGGCACGCTCATTAACGTCTGCAGGGCTCCAAGCATTATTGCCATGTAAATTGGCTCAGCACTGAGCGGTCTTATAATTGTAACATTCTTTTCCCATTAATGCTTATGTAAATGGTTGTCTCCCTACAGAAAGATCTGGTGCTAACAGCATCGTTTCCCCACCTCCACAGAAGTCCTTTGATTGCACTGAAGACGTACAGAAGCTGCACCCCACAACCTACCTGAGCATGCAGGTGTAATTCCCAGTGTCATTGAGAAGAGCAGGCCAGAACCAAAGGGTGTCTTTATCCTTACTGATGTGATTGTCCGGGAGACGATAATTAATGGGCTCCTCCAGATCCCGGTCCTGCGCGATCCTGTACCAGATCAGGGTTAAGCCAGCAGAGTGGGCTGTGCTATAGTTGTACTTCAAGAAGGTCTCAAAAAGTGGGCATTTGATCTTGGCAGGTTCCCCATCATAAATCTGGATCTGCTTCATGGTGTCCACACCCCAGTCATCGCAGCGTTCTGCAGCCAGGAAGAACAAGGTGCCTTAGGCTTGCAAGTCTGCAGGAGGATAACAGTTCTGCCCATGCTCCCCACAGCCCTTGGTCCTGCCCCCATTAAAATCAGAGGTAAAACTGTAGTGTTTTCAATGAAAGAAAACTGGGCTTTTACAAAACAGAGCAAGAACACTGTGTTCATTTCTAGAGAACCTGGAAACTTCTGTTTTCATTTGTACACCTCCTACGTTTCTGCCAAGCTATTTATCTCTCATCAGGACAATAGAATAGGATATTCCTGCATAAAACTAGGCTTCCTAGAGAGCTCCAAGAAAACTTACCACAAAAGTCTTATGTGGGAAGATAAAATTTGGATGACAACAATGCCAGAGGTGTGTGTGCACCCATACACCATGACTGGGAAGATGGAAATAGATGTGCTGAAATAGGAGGGGAAAAAAAACAAACTCAAACATCAACCTCCCTTAGAGCTGTGGGTTCCAGAAGTGAGGATTGTCTTTCCTGTGATGGATTCATGTGACACCTGTGCACTCCAGGACAACACAATGAGTACAAACACTAATACGTGACACAGAGAGACTGTTGATAGTGAAGTTTAGGAATGGAGGCTGAGGGGCAGAAGGGACAGTATGGAGGAGGTAGCAGCAGGTTCTCTTGTATTCCCAGGCAGTGCCCAGGTGCAAACCCCAAGCACAGCTCAACAACAGGCAGTGGCTCAGGGTGGCTCACAGCAGACATGGACTGACATAGAAACCATCCAGCACGAGAAAAAGCTGTACAGAGCCTCTTTTTTTTTCTAATTACTTTTTAAAAAAAAATATTCTTGTCATCAGCAAACAGTTTCATGACAAAAAGCACAGTCCAAACCCATTTCTCTTCCAAGGACTCCTCTCCACTCCATTCCTCCTACCCATCAGGATGTCCAGGCAGGCAGGGACTCAGTGCAAGCAAAGCACAGTACCAGGCTGTCAAACCTGAGAGCAACCTGCACTGTCGGAGCCACCTGAGACACACGGAGGAGCTGCTGTCACTGCACCTCCTGTCTACCCACGCTGACAAGGCAGAGCACAGCATGGCACACTTCCCAGTGCCTCTCTTGTAGCTGCTGGGAGGCAATTGCTAGGGCAGCCTGACGTCTGAGAACCCAAAATGAGTCAAACAGGAGAGGGGTGTGCTGCCTGCAGCAGTCCTTGGGAGCAGTGTCTCAGCACATCACACACAGGCTCACCAGAGATGACACTGCAAAGCCTCTCCCATTTGCAGACACTAGAAGAACTCAGACTGAGAGGAGAAGCAGAATATAACATGGTCTTTGAGACCAATTCCTCTGAATTCTTCTGAACTGGCTTCACAGGCCCAAAGCAGGATTTCTGGCATTTATTCTTCCCTAAATAGACAGTGGGATGTAGCTTGCCCCCAAATTCATACTTAATTTAAAAAAAATAAGAGATAAACCTTTGAGAAGACAGGCCTGCAGCACTTAAAGGCAGTGACGCTAACTCTTGTGGCTCAGCAATGGTTAGTCATGGGCAGGAGGAATCTGGGCCAGTAAGAATAGAAATGTTTTCTGGCGGGTTTACACATAAATGTAAATGCAAGCTGCACTGCTCCTCCTGCAGTATGCCAAACACCCATATGACAGAGTGCTACTTTTGGAGGAAGAGAATGAATTGGGCTAGGAAGAGGCAGTGAAGCTATCCAGAACACAAGCATTTGTTCATAGGAACCCCAAACCCAAATGGCTGGAGAATGCTCATCATCTAGAAACATACAGATCTTTCAAAACTGCACAGCACCACACACAGCCAGAGCCAAGGCTCATTTTGAAAGACCAAACCACTGCTGGAAGCCTTACACCATGGAAAGGGGCATAACGACCCGTCACCACCATGATCAGGGCCAACTGGATCCAGCACACTGCTTTATGCTGGTGGGGCCACGGAATAGGCATGGTCAAGTGCCCTTAGGTGGTAATAGACAAATGAGCCTGCAGAGACTGCCTGCTAACTGCATGATAAAGCACAGATTGTTACTCATGGAGTCAGGGCATTTTTTTCTGCAAAGAAAGGCTTCCCCTCTGAAAGGAGCAGACCTGGGTCTGTAAATCAGGATGGCCAGGTTCTCTTCCCAGCACCTGACTTGTGTCTGCTCTTGGGCTGTATAAAGGCAAATCATCCTTATTACTTCAAATGGCAGGAGTGGGGAGAGAGAAAACTATATAAAACATTACTGTACTGAAATTCTTGGAGTCAAGATCAATGAAATTTGCAACCATGAGCAGCTCTTGCATTTTGCAACAGCCCATAAATCAGCACTGTAAAACTACTTACCCGTTCAACCTGAATCAGTTATTGAAAATAAATACAACTATTTTATTTCTTTTCTTCCTACATTTCTCTAAAACAATGCCCAGGCCTTGCCTTCTTGGCTTGGGAAGAGGAGACTGTTACTGTTTTACTGTAAGAGCTGTACCTGGAGATTTTGTTTCAGTGTTGGCCTGGCTTCAGGGGCACTGCCACAGCAAACAGGTGGTGCTAAGGCTCCCCACGTGTGCCCTGCCCTGGAGTGCTGCAAGCTCTGAGCTGAACCCCAGACACGGCACATAACTGCTGGTAAGGACAGCTACACCCAGAGCTCAGGAGCAGCCGTGCAGCGTGAGATCCCAGGCTGCACCTCCCTCCCAAGGCAAGGACTCCTCCTGGCTGCCAGGGCAAAGCCACCCAGCACGACTCTGAGCGCTCAGGGAGCAATGCCACGACGCATTACTCAGAGCAGAGACGGCAGGAACACCACAGGCTGCAGCAAGATGCCCTCAACACATAAAACACCGAGGACAGAAGTTGTGGTGCTTTGCACAGCTTCCCTCCTCCCTGTGCCATGCTGACAGTTATACTGCTGTTTCTACATTTTGGAGTGTTTTACACCCGAGATAGCCGGGCTCTGCCTGATATAATGTGTGAGAACTGCAGGGCACCCCTCACACACACCTTTGTGAGCCTCTTCCTCATCAGCTGTGACAGTGCTCTTCTCCCTGTGACAACAGCAACCTTTGCTGTGGTGGCACTTCTGCAGCAGACCGCAGCAGATGGGGCAACATGTCCACACACATGCATAAACTAGAGGGGATATTCACATTATTATTGCTATAATTTTATTTCATCCAACAGGTCCCCAAAACATTTTGTGCTCCTTCCACTATTTTAAGCTCTATTGGATATTCAGACCCTATTTGCTGCTAACATCAGCATGCAACTTCTTGTGTGTCAGTCTAAACTGGAGATAGCCTGGACAAAAATGGCATGACTGACCCTTCACTGGCAAAAAGCAGTCCCACTGTGAAAAAAAAATATATATATATACACATACACATTGATATATCCTGATTCCAGCAACAATACGTGAGGGAGCGCTGCAGAAAGAAGATGCAAGGATCCAGTTCTAATTGTGAGAAACAGCACTAACTTCTATGGTGCTGCGCCCATTTGCAGCACCTCACACTTGTTTCCACTGGCTCAGCCTCAGAAGTGAGTTTCTTCTCTCTTGAAATGTTTCCTGCACAAAACGGCTGCTGGAGGTAAGAGCAGCTCCTGCTTAAATCAAGTGGGATCAGCATTCATGCTGTGACTCCAGAGGTTCGCTAACAAATGGGAACTAGTGAGGAGATGGAGCTACATCCAACTCCATGTCTCTTCTGTGCTGCAGCAAATGGAACACTACACACACACCTGAGGGACACAGTAAGATTTTCTAAAAATACACCATCCCACAAATGCACCTTCCTAGAAATGTCTCTGCAAAACGATTTTGAAAGAAGTCACCTTGTTCTCAGTACCAATCAGGAGCTCTGCAGATGCCTTGACCCCTCTTACTCCTGAATGCTCTGCAATTACACAGCGAGGCAGCCTATGACCCATAATACCTGCCTGGGACAGACAACGCAGGAAAAAGGCAAGAAACGGTCCTGTTTGCACAGCCCTGCTTAGGAAAAGGGGTGAGGATCATACAGGCTAGAGGGAGGCTGCATGGCAGAAGGAAACACCCAGGACTGGAAGACAAAGTGCAGGCAGGGCAGAAGGGTGAGGATAAGGATGGCCACCATGATTTCATGTGCCTTGGGGGGGCCTGCCTTGAATGCAGACTGGGACCGTGCAGTGGCAGCAGGACACAAAGCCATCAGTGCTGCCAGCTGAATGACCCCTGTTCCTCACACCACTTCAGGTGCAGCATCAGATGGGGCTGTACTATCATAGGATGATTTGGGTTGGAAGGAACCTTAAAAATCACCCAGTTCCAACACCCCTGCTGTGGGTGCAGGGACATCTCCCTCTAGACCACACTGCTTAAAGATACATCTTATCTGGCCGTGAACACTTCCAGGGATAGAGCATCCACAGCTTTTCTGGGTATCCTGTTCCAGTGCCTCACCACCCTTATAGCAAAGAATTTCTTCCTAATATCATATCTAAACCTACCCTCCCTAAGCTTAAGGTCATTCTGCCTTGCCCCATCATGATATGCCCTTGTGAAAAGTCCTTCTCCAGCTTTCGTGTAGCCCCTTTCTTTACTGGAAGGGCTCTAAAGGTCTCCTCAGAGCCTTTTCTTTTCCAGGCTGAGCAGCCCCAACTCTCTCAGCCTGTCTTCATAGGAGAGCTGCTCCAGCTCTCTGATAAACTTCATATCCTCTTCTGAACTCACTCCAACTGATTCATGTCCCTTGTATGTTGGGGACCCCAGAGTTGAACACACCACTGCAGGTGGGGTCTCACCAGAACGGATCACCTCCCTTGACCTCCTGACCACATGTCTTTTGCTGTGACCCAGGACACAGTTGGCTTTTTGGGGCTGCCAAGCCATATCTCAACAGCTTTCTACTTTCTTCATCTGCCCCTGCTGCATTACCTTAAAGCAAAGCTGGTATGAGTCAGTCTCTACCCGGGGGGCACAGCAAGGCCGACCCGTATCGTGATGCACGAATCAGCATCAATAACGCAGAAAAAGCTGATCACTCAAAGTTATTAAGCAAGAATTAATCGTTACTACCTCAAAAAAAATTTTCCTTGCCACCATCTTTCAAGCTCAGTCAGTCAGAGGGAAGCAGAGGAAGCCAGGCTGAATGGAGGAGCCGTGCTGTGAGCACAGGAGGCACCAGCCGTGGCCAGCACCAGGCGTGGGCACGTCTCCCATTTATGCCGGTGCCAGGAGCACCCACTCTCCCCACTGTGTCTGCATCCTTCCTTTTCCACCCTGCATTAGACCACCCCCTGCTCCCTGGCTGTGTTCTCTGCTCAGTAGTATCCCACCTGACCATACAACAGGGCAGAGGGAGAGAAGCATGGAACAAAACAAATGAGAAGCTCTGCCCTTAAATGGGAGAAGAGGCACAGACCCAAACACACTGAGATGGGTGGGAATGATGCAGAAGTTGGGTTAGACCCAGCCAAGATCAGCTGGCTCTCACCATTTGCTCTCACTACTTCTGCAGCAGTGACGGTGGTCACAGAACACCTCAAAAACTGGTTGTAGCTAGTGCTGCCTTGGAGGCTCAGCCTAGAAGCTGTGCCAACTCTGCAGAAATTTATGATCTGACTTCCAGTGGAAACGCATCCAAAGAGGCCTCTCATAACCTCACTGCCTTCCTCCCACAGCCTCTCCAGTAGAGCAAGGAGGTGGAAGTGGTCCTGGCACAAACTTCCTACACAGCCCAGCCCCATCCATGTAGTTCTGCTGAGATGGCACTGGTGACATGGTTTTACACTTCTCCCAAGTCTCATCATATTCATCTTGTGTTGCCACTGAGCTGTGATGCCCCCACAGAAGCTGGGGGCACACTGATTCTGAAGCTGTGATGCACACACAGAATCGGGATGCCGCACACTAGGATGGAGTCTCTCTCTCTTCCCAAGTGCTTTTATCATTTAAATAGGTAGAACAGCTGAGAAAAGAAGGAAAAGGACTTCCTGTTGCAGAATGGCTCAGTTTCAAAAAGCACTTGTACATTGTGGTTGATTAGCTTTAGACCCTGAATGTCTAATTTAAACAGGTGTGACAACCCATCTCTGCCAAAGTCATGAAAAGCAAGCTGACTGCATAAACTTCTGTTGACCGCGGGGGAGGCAGCCAAAGCACGACATCCAAAAATTGGTGATTCTGTAATGGAGCCCAGAGCTTCTGACTCTGAATCGCCTTATCTCATCAAGCACAGCCTGTAACATGGGGTAGTTGTTATTTGTGTCTCTTAGAACTCCTCCACAGTGAGCTCTGTGACTTCACTCTCTATCTGTGCATAAAGCTGTTTACTGCATGTGGCACAGAGTATTTTGGTTACCTCCAGCGACTGGGCCAAAAAAAAAAAAAAAAAGAAAATTTACATTCAGATTTCTCTAGCAAGCTTGACATATTTTCCTGGAGGCTTTCTTTAAATTTGAGATCAAAACAATAAAGGTAGGGGCATGAACTGCTTCCCTGAAGGATAAGAAGAGCAAACAGCTACTTTCCATCCCGCTTCATTGAGAAAATTGTTGCATGAAGCAAAGTAGAGCAGCATAGGAAGAGGAGAGATACAGGAAATTGAACGCCCTGTCGCAAAAGTCATCTGTAGGAGAGATGAAAATGGGGTTTACCTGATTAGCTTCACTGCTGAGTTGGGCTCAGGCTGGCAGGGGCTCTTCTGTGTGCCTGGGACACCACGCTGGGAGTTAAAAAGGTCCAGGCTGAACTCCTGGCTCTGCCAACAGGCTTGCTTAGCTAAACCCTGCAGCCCAGTTACTGCACTTAGCCAGGTGCTCTGTTGCCTGCTTAAAAATAGTCAGCAATTCTTCCCTGTCCATCCCACAGGGATGTCTGCATTACAAAGAGCCTGCAGCAGTTGTCCTCAGACAAGGATGGGAACTGAGAAAACGCAGCAGGCAGTAAAATGCACTGTAAGGGTCCAAGAGTCCAGCAGAGTCACCTGGGTGACTCTGACAGTGAGAGCACAACTCTGTGGCTGTGGGAGGGGGACACGACAGCTGCCCAGTGCCCTATTTGATACACACAGAGGAGCAAAAGTGACTGTTCAATACCATATCAGCAACACACCCAAAAAGGGCTGCTTTCCTGCACACGTTTCTGCACTTCAATGCAGATAGGTCACACCACGATGACGCCTGCACAGAGCTCACCCCTCACAACCCATTTCCTCAGCTGACAAGAAGCAGACGTGAGGTTTTATCTCCTCAGCGGGCACAGCTCTGGCTGGTGTAGAGGGAAGGCTGGCAGCTGCGGGGACACGTCTGCACCCAGGTCAGCTCTGCTCCACGGCTTTTAGCTCCATCCACTCCAGGGCCGTGCACCTTTCAACACCCTCAGTGTCAAATGACTTCATGCCCCCAAGTGCCATAAACTTCTACAGCCACAGTAGCTCACAGATGGATATGGATGGTTATAAAATCACGTCCTAAATTAGGACAGCGAGAAGCTGAGATTGGAAGAGTAGGAGGAAGTCAGGAAATCCCAGGAGATGATGGTGGGGGAGGGATTTAGTCTCTTTAGAAAACAATAATGCAGTTTAATCTATTTTTCTTTTGACTTTACACACTAAAATAAGCTTCTCAGCTTCTGGGGCTGTCACAAATCATAAGGAAAATAAAGCCATTGGAACCCCATCAGTAGAATAAGAGCCATATAGTAATAATCCTGAGGAGCTGCACAGGGCTCTCCATCTTCAAAGTGTTTTACAGACAGTAATTTATTAATCTGCAAATTTCCCCCAGCCAAAAGTAACTGTTCTGCCTCCCTGCTAAGCATGAGAGAGACACACAGCGCAGTTCAGCACTCAGGAGAGACAGTGCAGGCAGTGGCTCTGACCTCTGGAGCCAGAGCTCTGTTTCTTTCTCACTGCAGTCAGAACTCCACTGCTCCAGTCACCACCTGAATCCAGAAGCATTGGTGACATCTGGCACTTTGGAGCCAACTTCAGAGCAGACAAAACCAAAGTAGCTGAAAGCCTCTGATATGGGGGAGTGTAAATAGACATGTTCACAATCCAGCAAATAACAGCAAAACCTGAAATAAAGCTCCCACGAGAGAAGCTCCTGGCTGCCTTCCAGCTACTACCTGCCATGCTGGAGTATCATTCTGGCCCAGTCCTGGGCTCATCCTGCCACACAGCCTGTCTGATAGCCCCCAAGGGAGCATCAGAGGCATCTCCTATGCAAACATGATGATTCTCCCCACCAAAGGGCTATTTATGCACAGCAGGTACCTGCTCACACCACGTGGGTCCCTTAGATAATCAGCATGAGGCTGCTCCTCCTCTCCTGGCAGCAATAGTCTTCTGCTTTTGCAATTCCCTAAGACAATACTCCTAACCATGGTCATCTCCCCAGCCCTCACCCTGCAAAAGCTGAGAAGTCTTGGAGGGTGAGAGAGCAGCCTGGTTAGCAGAGAGAAAAAAATGGAACAAGAAGCACAATTACAGCTACATCTTATAAGCAAGTCGGTATCTAACACTGGCCAGCTTTGTTCAGAAACAAGAAGATAACATTATTCTGTATTCATACTGGCTGTTATGTTCTTTGTCCAACTGGTTTTTCATCTCTTTTAAGCCAGTGTATATTTATATGACTTCAGTAGTGCCAAAGAAACCATTGTAAGACCAGACGAGGGTCCATCGGTTTTTGTTATCCTTCTCCGGCTGTCAGAACATCTGGGTTCATTAAGCATCCTCCAACACGAGTTCCATCGTAAGGGTGGCTTAGCTAGGCAAGGAAAGCAGAAGACCTTGAATACCACTGCAAACACTGACCCAAAGGTCACAAGTAAGGAATTCAAACCCATGCACCGCAGATCATGTATATTCTCAAGACTAGGAAAGATTTGCCCACACGTTCAGCGTGAGCGAATAGAAGACTCAGGCACCAATTCAGTCTCAGGCTCTACATCTTTTACTCTACACTACTCAGATCACATTTCTTCCCTCGTACAGCTTGCACCTCCCTTTCAGCAACTGATTTTGTTTCAGCACCAGCCTCCATACGCAGCAGAAACAGCAGAGCCCAGAGAACAGATGTTTAGAGCCACAGTGCTCTAGGCAAAATCTGGAGGGGAAATAAAGTTTGTGGGTTTGTCTCTCCAGTAGGAAGCAGGGTGAAGCACAATGCTAAAGCTTTCTGACACACTGCCAGAGAGACTGACAGCCACAGTGGGTGAACTGGATGGAAAGGCAACTTGCAGCCAGAGCAGTGCTGGTATTTTAGAGCTGAAATTTAGCAAGTGTTGGTTCCTCACTTCCTCTGTAAGCTCACAGAGCCTGGGACTCAGTAGGGCCAGTACCCCTGGCTTAGGCAGTCCCTGGTCAGTGCTGCTGACCAGACTGCTCCACTGGGAAGGATGGCAGAGGCAGGAAAAGTGGCAGCAAACCACAACAGAACTCCTATCCCTGCCTCCAGCCTTGGCTGGAGAGAGCTGATCCCAATACAGCATTACATAACTTAGCAAAGCACAGAAAAAGATTCAGCTGAAATGACAAATCCCTACCAAGTTACACATGTTAAATATCCCAGGAGCCAGGTTCCCCAGTGAGAGTTACCCATCTCCATGGCCCTGCTTGGTGTTAGGTGACCACCAGGGCAGCTGTAGACTGTGCACAGGCCTCCTGCATTCACTCCAGATAAGCTCAGCTCTGCTCCCCCCACCTACACTCCCTGCTTCGAGAAGGAAAAGCAAGTCCAGATGCTGTAACATTTCCAGAACAAGGCCAGTCTCCCAAACTGCTCCGTATTTATGACTTTGCAAGGGTGAAACGAGCTCCAGTCTCCTTTTGGTGCCAGTTCCAGGAAACCCCACAGTGAAACAGAGGGCTGCACAGATGGCTGCCCCTCCATCCAAGTACAGCCATCCAAGCCCATCATGAATAACAAAGGACATTCTTACAGCCAAAACCGGTTTATGAAGTCCACGGCACAAAAAGGAAGTTTTGAACTGAAGAGTTTGTCCGACACCCACAGACCTGCAGGAAATTAAATGCATACACTGCAGTGGATTTGAAGAAGTGTATTTTAACTGATCACGTGTCTCATGTATCACCCCTTGACTTACATTCTTGCAGCACTCTATAGGGGTTCTGACCACCCTGTACAGCAAATCTCTGCTAAAGGAGAAGTATTTTAAAAGTACCAAACACCCTGCAGAAATGCATGAAGGGTTCTAGTTCTGCCAGATCAATTGGCACGAGCCTGTGTGACCCAAATGCCAGGGTGCTCATTTCACCTGACTGAAATCAGCTTCTTCCCAGCTAACTGCGTCAGCTTTTAGAGCTGCTGTAACATTTCCTGGGCAATCCTGATTCAATTGCACCTACCTCCCATTTCTGCAAAAGCCCAAGATGACTGCACGTTGGGTGTTGTAATGCTGCCTCAGCAGGAGGAGGATGTTGCGTTGGTGGAGAGCAGAACAGCTCGTCCAGAAGCACAAGCAAAGCAGGGATTTTCCCAGCGAGCAGCAGAGATCCATGTCTCTGGGTCCCTCCTTCCCCAGGCACTCCTACTGCCTAGGGCTTAGTGCAGGAGACCTAGGCCATGTATTCTTTCTCCTTTGCTGTTTCCCCTTTGCTCACCACTTCCACCCAGCCCCCATTAGCCATGATGGGACATCCTCCACTAAAGATCCCAGCCTACTGTGAGTGCCTGCAGCCCTTGGGCAGCCCAAGGAGAAAACCCTCCCAGGCTTCGGCCGCTGCACTGAGATGAACCTTGCTGAGGTGCACGTTGTGAATCTGGCCACAATAACTCAGTGTGGTCCAAGAGACAAGACAATGACACAAGAGCTGTTCATCTGCTAGGGGTATATTGTATGTGCTTGTTTGCCAGCACTGCAGAGGGACAAGGGTTCATGGGGGGACTTGTCAAACCCCTGCACAGCCCTTATTTCTGAACGCTTCCCCCCATAAAACCANCTGCAAATCATGCCGTCTCCTTCCACCCCCAAATAGGAAGTCCGGAGCCGAGACATGCACAATCTGCCTCTTCACAGAGCTGGGCTGAATGAGTGCCAGAGGAGCTGCGAGCATGACAACATATTTCCTGTCAGGAAAGTGACTCAGTGAGACGGGTATCAGAGCTCCTCTTACTCTAGAAGTTCCCCTCTCCCCTTGCATTGCTCAGGCATGAGTCAGAATTGGAGAGCTGAATCTCAGTCCCCTCCGGATCCAAG
Organism: Edolisoma coerulescens; assembly: GCA_013397115.1. Taxonomy (NCBI): domain Eukaryota; kingdom Metazoa; phylum Chordata; class Aves; order Passeriformes; family Campephagidae; genus Edolisoma; species Edolisoma coerulescens. The sequence goes on along the minus strand of VWZW01002522.1, from coordinate 335,273 downwards.
CGGGAATAGCAGAGTTCAGGTTCAAGCCCAGGTTCTTCCTGCAACTCAGTGACAAGGCAGCTCCATGGGCCGAGCCCTGGTTTCACCCCTCAGAGGGGCAATAACAATACTGGCCAAGGGGACAGAATGAGTTTGCAAAGCACTTTTAGGTCGAGGTGCTGTTGCTATTTGCTAATGCACCCATTCACACCACACTGGTCATTTCTACACAGAGCATTGTACAACACCCCCCCAGAACTAACATTGTGTTCGTGCATTTTGCTGAAGTATTTTACGCACAACCATTTAATCCAGAAAAACTCGCTGCAGACAGTTTTCTTCTCTGCACAGTAAGTGGTCAGGTCCATCACATGCCACATCCTTACCTGAGCCTCTGCCGAGGGTGACCATGGACAGCCAGAGTGAAACCAGCAGGACACTGACCATCTTCATCCTGCGAGACAAAGCACACAGACCTGGTTATCTGACACTGTTTTACCACTGCAGGCTATTTTTTAACTCTGAGTATATGTGTTTATCCCTCCATCCACCCAGTGATCCTTTAATTCTGGCATGCCCCTGTTTTATTTCATTAAGATTCCTTAAGAGGAGCACCCGCGTGGCAGCATCGCTCCGCCTGCAGGCAGCTTGCCAAGCCTGGGAGGTGATGGCTCTGAAGAGGACAGCCCAGCTCATTGACTTAAGCCACAGGAATAGTCCAGGAGCACAAGGAGTGAAATGGATACTTGCAGGCTAGAAATCCCAAGCTTTGACTCCTGAAGGAAGGTCCTTTGCCAAGACCTCCTTCCGCTCATCTCTAAGAACAAGTGCAGAAAGCACTGGCGGTGGCGAGCGGCGGCTGTGGCACACCTGCACTGAACACGTGTTTGACCCTTTGACAGGACAGCCACAGCGGAGCAGTCCGAACTGGCACGGTCTGCTGCCAGGGACCTGCAAAGGGGCCGGCGGCCAGAGACTGCTTCAGCCTGCTCCTGCAGGCAGTGGAGGCAAGACAAGGCCTCACCAGCTCTTCCCAGTCAAACCCTCCTTGGAACTCACAGGAGTAAACAAGTACCAGGTTTGTACACTTTTCAGAAATGATCTAAACAAAGGCTTATACTTTCTAAGCAGCAGAGATAAGCAAAAAACAATCCCAAACTTTTCCATTCCCGCTACAGAACACAATTTCCTGCAATTTGAGATAAATGTACACTGCCAGAGTTTTACTGGCTGCCCGTTCCAGTATCTGGCATTTGGCTCTCAGAGCTGCTCACTCACTGGAATTAAATTTCCCTCTGTTTCTAGGTTTTTCAGGATGCAATTTATAAGCTGGTAGTCATGAAAACTGACATCTACTGGATGCTCTCATTAAAGGGGTTAAGGCCACATTTGATATTCCTGGGTGCTGTCAGATCACAAAGGGAGAAGAGATGGTTAAAAGGCTGAACTTCATCAAAGCATCTCAGCTCTGCCAGGCAGATGTAGTAATGAGCATGGTGATACTGTCAAGAATGTGCTCATGAGATGACAGAGAAACCTGCTCCATAAGGGTGTGTTAAAAACAAGGGGGGAGAAGCCATAGAGCTCCCTTAAACATGTCCCTCAAAAAGCGGTCCAGAATACGTGCAGTACACAGAAGGGCTTTGAGCATAAGCAGAGAACACCTAAAATTGCACAGATTGCAGAGATTAACAAGAATGCGACACGTGAACTGCACTACTCAAAACCCAGCAGCGGATATTGAATCCCTCCTTTTCAGTGCTTACATCTGAAAAGCCTTTGTGCGATGCCTTCCCTCTGCTGGGCTCATCTCAAAGAGACAAAGGAAATCTGAAGCACGCCTGTTCTTCCCTGCACAGTCCATGGGAAGGGCTGCACACTGCCTCTGAAGCCATCAGGCTTTCAAAAATGGTCAGGAAGCAGGGAAGAAAGTGAGATTTTCTCCCTGGGGTCCAGCTGAGAGGGCTGATCATCCCCTACCACCTTCCTCCAAATTAAAATGCCAGCTGCTTATCAAACCCCTCTCTATTGCCACCTACAACCAGCTCCCAATGTTACTTAAGACTCCATTGGGAAGAAACAACATTAAGTACTCCTACCCCTTGGAAATGCTGAGGAAAGATAAAACATCTTTACGCCATCAGATTGGACAGAGAGATCCAACATGCTGCACTTCTGGTAGGAATTTAGGAACTTTTGGTAATTGAGATGCTTGAAGAGAGGGGGTGTAAACAGTGGTGGGGAATCATTCCCATAATAAAGATCCCTCATGGTTCCCTCTCCATTTGTCATTAGCTAAATGCACAGCGTGTCCTAACTCACCCTTATTTTCCAGTGAGTCTCTCCTGCATTTCTCACAAATCAGACCGAATTCAGCCCTGAAGCAAGCAGGAACAACTACTGACTTTGGATGAGTTTCCCTTGCATTGAGCAAGGCCATTTGCGTGGCCTGAGGCCAAAATAAACTACTACATTTCATTCGGTGATACATGAACTCTGCAGCGAGCTAATATTTACATCCATTAGCTATGCTCACAGGAACAGGCTCCTTTCAACTGTCTCACAGAGCCACCAGGTCTCTGCTCCCATGAGCAAGGTATCTTAAGATTTCCAAGCTCTGCCTGCTAGTAGGAAAATCCTTTTTTTCTTGCTCTACCCAGCTATAAAATCAGAAGCCTTACACACAGAGTGATTTACTTCTGGTTCATTCCAGGCGTTCCAGAGATCTTATCAGCGGAGACAGACGGACACAGAGCCTGTCAGATTACAGCAATTTCTCCATTACAGAAAAGGGACACAGTTGACCACAGCCCTGGCTGCTCTCACTCTATACAAAATGCAAGGGGCCATGGAAGGGACATGCACAGAGTCAAGGGCTGGTCAAGGGGAGGCATCACAACCTCCTGGATGCCCTGACCATGCCAGCATTTGCCAGTCCAGTTCCATTCCTGTGGCACATGATTACTCAAAAAAACCCCAAAAACCAAATGGCCCCAAACCTGTGACATCCCCCAAAGAAAAAGGTCTTCCCACAGCAGTCCTGTGATGACACAGGAGAAGAGCATTGCATTCTGTTGCAGAGAGGGGTGGGTTTTGCAATGCCCTTAAGAACCTGACACCACAGGACTACAACCCACCCTGGTCTTGCTAGGAACTGGAAGAATTTTCTCAGCCTTTCCCAGCAACCTGCTTCTGTGTTTCGTGACAGAACAGAGCACGTTGCCATTTTTCCTGCCTGTGATGCAATTCCAGTGGCATCTGATGAACGTCTTGCGCAATTCCATGGTATTACACCGAAACATCAGCGTCTGTGGCTGCAACCAAATGAGCCAGAGGCCAGGGAGTGCAAACCCAGGCTGCAGCAGAGGGCTTCATCCAACTGCATCCACCCAGTGCAAATAAAAATAAAAGGAAATGCTAAAGGGAGCCAGAAATAAAATCAGTGAGCAGGAGAGCTTACCAGCTCAGAAATCACACTGGCTTGAAAGCAGGCAATCAGAGCAGCCAGAAGGCAGCTGGAGAGCTCTGATACATCCTCAGCACTCTAGGAACTTCTCACGGGACCAATATACTCTGAGGTGTTCTTAATGTCTCCATAAATTAACATTTTAATAATAATTCATAGAGCGGTTAGGGAAAATGATCCATCACAGCCCTTGATAGAATTTTTTTTAAGGAACTTAACTTGAAATGTTCACTTTGTTTCAAATCAGAAATTGTTCTCTTTTCCTTCCTGAGCACTTTATTCTTCAAACTTTCACCTTCTGTCTACTGAGGAGCAAAGAAAAGTGGAGTGGGGGGAAACACAGTCATGGAAGCATCTCCTGCTCTTAACAGCAAAGGGGGTGGAAAAGTTTGGGTTTTTTCATTTGATACTGGTCACAAGTGTCTTTTATGTCAGAAAAAAACATGAATATTTTCATATAAAACACCTTTTAATAAAACACCCTTGGCAAACAGACCTCAGCAAGGCATCATTGCTCCTGCCTTTAGCAGCACGGACCTCGCAAAGCCCACGCACTTTCCAAACAATTATAAAACAAAAGACAGACGTCAAGTAATTAACGATGAGAACTGCACTCAGCTACTGCACACCTATTCTCAAAGACACTATACCAATGCTACAGAACAATGCTGCATTTTCCAAGAAAAATGCCTTTGTCCCTCCTAACCACAGGCCTCCAGGGAGAGCTGATAGGTTTTTTGCTTTTCACTGGGAAGTCACACTATGGCCTGCAGAACAAAAGCGCCCTTCAGAACCTCATCACTAAGTGCTCTGACTGAAAGCGCATTTAAAATAAAGCAGTTTCTGGAAGAGGAAATAAATAACTTCAGTCAAAGCAGGTTTTGCATACTATTTTCTTTCTGTAATTCTGTCCCAACTCAAAAGCATTTGAGAGCCCCAAAAAATGGGATGCAGACACAGGAAGGCTAGCAAAATCCAGAGTGGGCTAGCTTAGGAAATGCTTTGGTTCTATGCCACATGGACTCGGAGATGAAGGTTGATTAATGGGCTGCAGAGCAGAGCTGGTGCTCAGGAAAGGGGCACAGCTCTCTGCTCCCAGTCACAGCGTGCCCACGAGCTCTGGGTCCCTGCATCATCACACAGCAGAACTGGAGAAGGCTGCTCGATGAGTTTGCTGGGTTTTCTTATGGGGGAAAAAAAAGATGTACAGTTCAAGTAAATTCAAAGAATCCAAAAGGCAGACAAAGGGCAGCCTGAAAAAGCAGCTGCAGAAAAGTAACAGCAGAAACACTAATGGAAAATGGGAAAAGGCCCTTCAGCCCTCCAGGAAACACTTTTGCTTTTCAATATGTGCAGGAGTAAGTCAGACAAAAGGAGGAATTACTGTAGCATAAACCATCTTGGTGGCACTTAGCCGGGGTTTGCGCAGTGTCTCTGACCCTGCCTCTCCTCCAGAGGCCACGTGGGCACTGCCTGGCACTGACCTTTGCTGTGGTGTCCGTGGTCCCACTCTGCCCTGCCCAAAGGGGAGCCTCTCCTGCAGAGAACTGGTCAGTCCCAGGGACAGCCCTTCAGAGGAACCAAATGTGACACCAAAATCTCTGGAGACCTGGGCAGAAAGACAGGCCATGGGTTTTGGAATTCCAGCCTTTACTCCCCAGGAGGAATAACCACATTCATTACAATTTTCATCCTCAGATGGCTCCCAGGAGCAGAGCAGGGAGGAATCCAGCAGCAGTTTGATGATGAGCACCGTAAGTAGCTCGCAGCACTCTCCCTGCTCTCGTGCATGCTACGCCACACTCATCACTTCAAACACAGGCACATTGACCAGAGGGCCCCCAGCGCTGTCCTCGGAAAAACATTCACATCTCTCCTGAGGGCAGGGAGCCCAATCTGTCTTGGCAGCAGCTCCCAGGCACATTTCAGCAGGAATAAGCAGGGCTGAAGCCTGCCCTGCAATCAGGGATATCACAGGAGCCGTAGGTGTGACCCAGTCACTGTCTCTACTGGTGACACATCCAAGGCAGGGACCTGCAAAATCAATGCTGGAGTCCCACCTGTGCCAGGGTAGCTGCCCTCACCAGGCCGTCACATGCCTGACAGCAGAGAGGGCTGAAAGGAATTTGTTCTGAAATGTTTCTATTACAAAAGTAATTTATGTCATCAGAACCAAAGGAAATGCTGAAATCTGAGCAGCCTGAAAGCTTTTCACCAGCTAGAATCACAGCAGGTATTACCCACCTGCTTTCGCAGAGGGGAAAAAAAATTAAACTAGTGGGAATCAGATGGAAAGGTGCCCTGGTGAGAGGTGTCTCCTGTCACTAGCACAAAGGATTTTCTGCCTTGCTTGGCCAGACCTGGCCATTGCCACACAGAACCTGGAAGCACTGGCTCCCTGCACGGGGCAGGTTTACGGTGCTCACAGCTTTACACCCAGGGCTACTGAGTACCCTGAAGGGAGAAAAAAACAAACCAAAACCAAACACACAACAAGAAAATCTGGAAATAGTCTTCCTAATCAGTGGCTCAGCCAGCTCACTGCCAGCCAAGGACATGACACCAGGCATCCAAGGTGGCTCCATTTGCCTGTCACCCACCACAGCCCCTCCCTGGCTTCCTGCCTGCACATCCAGGCCAGAGTCTGCAGCATGATGGCTTTTTAATAACTGCTTTTTACAAAATGGCCAACATGGGGATGAACAAGCTCAACAGTGTGATGTTCCAGAGTCACCATGGGAGGTGATCCCAAGCTATTTCTCCTTCAACGGAGCAGCACAAATTGCAGAAGCAAGGCTGCCCTTCCACAAGCACCAAGAGCTCCCGGGGGCAGAGCTGGCAGCAGCCTCCCCTCAAGCTCAGAGGCTCGGGGAGAAGTGTGGAGACTTTCATTCACAGTGAGTCATTCCTGGGAACTTCCTTGGTAGTGCAAGATTTGCCTCTGCCAGTGCCAATGTTTGGGACATGGAGGTGAGATTTCCAGGCAGGGAATTTGTGATTTGCTATTGGCATTTAGATATCATTTCCTGGCAGCCTTTTGGCTCAACAGATTTAATGCTAACAATGAGAAGAATTCAGAGGAAGAAGCCTTTTTTCTCCCTCTCAAAAGGAAAAAAGTGCAATCTAGGCAGGCAGAGAGAAGTGGAGGGGGGGGCTTGAAAATGTACCTGAAAAAATTTGGCATCCCCTGCTTCCCTTTGCAGTTCTCCTGGGGTCTTCTCAGGATGTGGAAAAGCAGAAATGCTACAGATCTTGCACACTGCTCTGCTGGAGTCCAGGTTATACTCTGCCACCAATTTAACAGGCAGAGCACACTGCATTTCATACATGGAAAAGAAACGAGCTCTCTGTCACCTCTAAAAAAATATGCACACCTGGACAAGTCAAATAAGCAGCTGTGACTATTGCCTAGAGATCTGTGGAGTGGGCTGGAGAGGGGCAGGTAGAGCCACAGCTATAAAATCAAACAGCACGGATTACAAATGGATCCATGCTGGCCACCGAGCAGTTCAAACACTAAGCTACAAGAGCACTTCTGTGCTCAAGCAAAAGGTATCCAGCTAAGATAGTCTATTTTTTTTAAGTGTGAATATCCAGGGAATGAAAAGTTTCCAACAGTGCTTCAAAGAGAGCTGACATCTTCCATGAAGCCAGACACAATGCTTCTATTTTGGACAGCTATGTTATAGCGAAAGGAGAGTTCTGAGAAACACGCACATATTGTGCTACCACAAAATAAACTGACAAACTAATCTTTGCACAGAAAAAAAGAAATCTGCAATCAGCGTGGCTGAAGGACCCAAGAAGACTTAAGGACTCCAAAGTGAGATCACTCCCTCGCTGGAAAAGTTCCAATTAACTGTCATGGAACACTTGGAGACATCTGACAACCAGCATTTAATTTATACATTCTGCCTCCTGACCTTTTAATGGTTTTACAATGTAAGCAGCTCCACTACCCTCCCTAGGAGGTTGTTCCACTGCCCCAGTGGACATAGCAGCACATCCACATTGTGCAACAGATAGCACAGCAGCAGCCCCAAGCTAGCTCAGCAAAGTCTCTAAATCCAGAGAATACAATGCAGCTTCGAGCAGGTTTTCAGATGGGCTTAATGCCTTTTTCAGGACAGGCCCAGGACTCTCGAACCCCAGAGCAGCTTTCCCAGGAGAGGTGTCTCCTTGCGAGCCCAGCCTGGTCCAGCCAGTGCCACTCCACATCCTCCCTGTCACACCAGGGGCTGCTCCCAGCCCTGCTCAGCACCACCTGCAACAGGCTCTCAGTGTAAAAAACACTCCAAGAGGTTTTTTTCTTAAGTTCAAGCCCTTGCTGCCAGCTACATACCTGCTCCTTCACTTCATCTCCTCCCCTTACAGCATGAAGTGCTTGAGGACCAGATTCCCAGGATGGCTGCTCTATATTCAGACAACATCTTTCCCTTCTTGTTCCTCCAGAGAGGGACACAACAGGCAAAAATCCTCCAAGCACCACCACGCTCCAGAGCACATCATCACTGTCTTTCACTTCCCTTCCCAAGAATCTGCTTTCCTGTGGTGCCACAAATTCCTCAGGCATCTGCAGCGTCTCCAGCACCACTATCAGGTTTACCCACGCTGCTGCCAGTGGGGAAGCCCCAGCTCTTCCTGAGGCATAAGAGAATGATTTCCTCAAGTGACTCCGGTTATCCTGGGATGAGTAACATATTCAAGGGTAAAAGCAAGTCAGATGAGTTTTTCTTTTGCAAGTTTGGGCCACACAGCATTTCCACACCTGGTACTTATATTAATCATGTTAATTTAATCCCATTTAACCTTATAAGTAAAAGCAAACAAGAGTAAGACATCAAGATGGTTCAATCCCTGTCCTGCAGCTCAGACAGGCTGCTCCAAGTGTGCTTTACACATCAATCGATTTAAAGCAATATAAAAATAGAAAGCCCAGGAGCTACCAGCCTCCCCCAGGACAGCACCCCCCTTAAAAGCAGTTCTCTGGAGGTCCTTCCAGCCCTCCACATTCCCAACCCACCCACCTGGTCCTCCTGGTGACTATCAGAGCAGCTTTCTTTTGCATACCTGTCCCTTTCTGGTCAGCATAGCATAGCTGCATTCTGCAAAGGGGACTAGAAAAAGCTGTGTACACACACAGAAAAAAGGAGGAAAAGAGAAACAAGAGTGAGACAATCCTTCCCTCCCTGTGATGTCTATTGCATTTGCTCTCCACGTCTCTAACATTTCCCTCTGCATATATTCAGTTGCACCATCACAGGGAACTTCTCAGGCTCTGCCTGCACTGGCCCCATCAGTGCAGCCTGAAATTCAACCTTCAAAGAACAGCACCCTGAAATTTGAAGTCCAGGAGCCTCCTCTGAGAAAGTCTGCTCTGTGACCCACAGCACCTACACAGTGGGAAGGCTGAGATGGAGCTGAAGGCAGCAGTATGCAGTGATTGTCATCGATATTAATTATTTGGGGAGAATATGATTGATCTCACAAGGGCAATGAATTCATTTCTTCAGCTGAATGACAAACAAAAGGTAATACACGCACTGCTGACATTTCCAAAGGCTACAAGGAGCAGAGACACAAGGAAATACTGCTATGCACTAAAGCCCTGCTGCAAAGGGCCAAAATTCTGAAAAGCCTCTGAAATGTTCACTTCTGAGCACTTTCAATGCCAGGAAGTGGACGCCTTCATAGTCTCAAATCTGTGCGGACCCCAGCCCTGGGCTGGCTCACCTCTTTGCTTTGAGAGGAAGTAGTCACTGCGTGTCTTTGAAAAGTTGGTGTCGTGGTTTGACACTGGCCCAACGCCAGGCACCCACAAAAGCCACTCACTCACCCTCCCCTGCCACAGCTGGGCAGAGGAGAGAAAAATTAACGAAGGGTTCATGAGTTAAGGACCGGGAAAAAACACTCCAAGGGCAAAACAGGCTCAGCTTAGAAGTACAAAGTGAATTTCTTGCTAACAGAGTCAGAGGAGGATAATCAGAAGTAAAATAAGCCCTTAAAAAACACCTTTCTTCCTCCAACCTCTCCCTCCTTCCCACCGACAGCACAGGGAGACAGGGCATTGGGGTTTTGGTCAATTCGTCACCTGAGATTTCCTTCCCCTGCTCAGGGAGAGGAGCCCTTCCCCTGCTGCACCGTGGGGTCCCTCCCACGGGAGACAGTTCTCCGTGAACTTCTCCAGCGTGGCTCCAATCTCACGAGCAGCAGTCCTGCCAAACCTGCCGCAACGCAAATTCCCCCGACGGGCACACAGCCCTCCCGAAACTGCTGTGCTGTGGCTCTCTCTTTCCATGGGGTGCAGTCCTGCAAGGACAGGCTGCTCCAGCCTGGAAGCAGGGCCCCCTCTCTCCACTGCGTCTCCCACTGGATCACAGCCTCCTCCAGGCATCCACCCCCTCTGGCGTGGGCACCTCCCCCGCGGGCTGCGGGTGGATCTCTGCATCCCCCATGGATCCCCATGGGCTGCACCATGGCCTGCAAGGGAATCTCCAGTGCCTGGAGCACCTCCTCCCCTCCTTCTCCACTGACCTTGGTGTCTCCATGTCGTTTCCCTCACACATGCTCACCCCCTCCTCTTCTCTTGCTAGAAGCAAAACTGCGCATGGCCCACTTTGTCTTGATCCTCCTCCCAAATATCTTATCACAGAGGCACCGCCAACCTCTCCAACTGGCCCAGCCTTGGCCAGCAGCATGTCCACCTTCAGAGCCATCAGGGACACAGCGGAAGCCTCTAGCAGCCTCCCACAGAAGCCACCTCTGTGGCCCCCCTGCCACCAAAAACCAGGACGTGCAAAACCAACACAGCTGGGTTGAGCTTCCCTCCTGCTCTTTGATACTTCACATCAGCAACTACAGAGTCATTGCACCTGTCAGATAAAGGGGGAAAAAAGTTTATAAGAGGGAAACATTATCCTCCTGACTATTCAACAGGGCTGAAATGCAAGGTACAGCTCCCCTGTGCAATGGGAGAAAAGGATGACACAACAAGCCTGGATAAAAGCATTTCTATCTCTCCATGGCCTGGGGTCAGGGAGTCTGTGTGTTCCTTGGAAGCCTTCCAAGGAGACAGAGTTAAACAGCCTCCCTAAATTCCACCTAGCAACATGAGAGAGGACAAGGAAGGAGGAGAAAGGTAAATGCACTGAGACTGTGGCTATTTTTTCAGGACAATGGATATGGAGGAAACCCCATCCCAGTCCACAGGGATGTTACTCCAGTGGAGTCTGAGTTCTGTCCTTCAGTCACCCCAACACATCAGATCAAATGCAACCAGCACAGTTTGCTAGAGCAACACATTTTTGGATCCAGCAGCACATCTGTGTTCTTTCAGAGAGGCTGGGTGCCCTCAAGACCTCCACAGCCTGCCAGCTGGGCAGCAACATCCTCCTCCCACTACCCAGATCCCTTCTTAAAAACAAGGGCTGGGAGGTATCTGTGCTTGAAGGAAGAGGGGATATTTCTCAACAGAACAAATCCCATTATTTGTATTAGAGTGAATTTGCATGGCTCTTACTGTCAAAACAAGTATTTTTTTACACATCTCTGAGCTTTGACTCAACAGACTGCTAATAAATTCATGTAGGTGGGGCCCTGGATGTTAGTATGGTGGGAGGGAGGTGAGGTTTTACTTTTTGCAACAGGACTAACCTCAGAAAAAATAACTAGAAATTTGGACTCCTTACACTGCCATTTCCTAGGCTCCTGTAAATCTCTAAGGTTGAAGATTTTAAAAGAGTCTCTAGTTTAGGGTAGAAATATGAATTTCTGGCTAATGTACATGAAACCCATATGCAGGCATCAATCATCAAATGCAGTGCATGAAAAACTGTAGTGCTTCCCTGATAATCAGGCATTGGAGAACTCATAAATGGCTGTCCCCTGAACTGAGTGCATTAGTAGAGGCTTCTGAAATCTGTGCCTCTGTTTCCCCAGCCACATTTAGAACAGCCTCTCCCCACCTCACACCACAGCAGTGCATCTTAACGTCTCTAAAGTGCTTAGAGATGTTGAGATGAAAGATAACATATGAGTGCAAAGTATGGATTAATTCCCTGAGCTCAACAGTCAGTGGAGCTGATGGGGCTAAAAGTAACACATACCCACCACAAAAAAACTGGGGTTCTGAGCCTGTCTTATATAGTAACTACTTAAGCAACAGTTCCCTTGGAACAAGTCATTTTGGGGCTGGTTAGTTGGGCACATGGAGCCCCAGCAGGCAGGAAACAGAGAAATGCAATATACTACTATGAAAAATAGATGCTTTTCCAGAAGGTCTTCAACCTGTTCCTATAGAATTTGGCGGTGGAACTCGTTTCAGTTAGAGCTGTTCACATTTTAGCAACCACCACATAAAGAACATGGCCAAACATAATTTGAAAACCTATTTCCATTTCTGTTTGTTTTTATAAATTATTAAAAATCCAGTTTAAATAGTGCAAAGAAAACTTTAAATTGAGCAAGATAAGTTTTGGCATCCTTCCAAGTAGAAGGCAAACCCCAAAACGTTACTGCAAATCCAACAGATGGGAGTTATTTTTCACTCTTTAAATTTTCATTCCTTTGCACAGAGATTAACTGTAATTAGCTCTTTATTTACATCTAAGACAAAAAGTAAAATGATAAAGAAAGGCAAGCATAACCACAACTCACAGGCAGAAAAAGGCCAAAAACAAAAACCAACAAAAATCCCCTCTGAGAAGAAAACACGTCTTTCTTGCCAAGCAGCGTAATTGTTACAAATATACAGTTAAGCAACTCCACAGCATCCTGTCAGCACTAAGGATAAACACTTAAGTGACAGTTTTGCAAGCTTTTACACACAAATTGGTCAAATATCTAAGAATCATCCTCGGAACACTGGAAAAATCTCACATCCCTCTAAATGAGCAGCATCAGGCCTAAGAGAGGCAAGATACTCCACTACACTTTTATTTCAGTCACGCCAGGGATTAAACAAAATTGTGAGGAAAACAAACAAACAAAAAAAAGCAAACCCAGCAGTTTTCCCAGATAAAGAGAGAGGTATTAAAACTTACTTTTTTTTTTTTTTTTTACTCCCTTTTTAAAGCCCTCTTCTAATTGTGATAACACCTCGGATTAGTAAAGCTGAAGAGGTTTCTTAAGCGTTTTTGTAAGTGCATGATTCACGTTGGATCTTCGTGTTTGAGCTGCAGCACAGCAAAGCTGTCCAGGGAGCTGCATGGGGAGTCCAGCTCCAGCCTCGGACCGTGGCACTGCCAGGCTGCACCACGGAGCTCCCACCTGCCCCAGACAGCCCCTGACCCGCGGCCACAGCCAGCGCTGCAAGGGTTAAACAGCAGAGCCTGCCCAGCCTTGCCTAAACAAGCTGTTAGCAACAAAGAAAAGAGCGAGCGGGCTTGAAGGCAGCCTCAAGCACTTCTGAACCGACTGGCAACTCTGCCGTGGCAGCTGAGGGATCTCAGTTCCCGTGAGGGACATGGGATGGGAGTGCTGGACCATCCCGCGCTCCTGCCAGGCACGGAAATGGGTCTCCTTCTGGGGGCACCTAGAGAGAGCTGGTAGCTGTTGATGGCCCTACTCTGAGTGGGATTTCCAAGCTAATGGCTCTCTGGCACCTTCCTAGTGTTCCCAGGAGAAGGAGCCACCTACCACTTCCCTGACTGAGCCCAGGATTCATGGAAATCTCTTATTCTCTGCTGCAAACAGAGCGTTTAAGTTAACAGCCTCTTTCTGTTAACACATGTAAATGTAAAAAGACTCCATAAGAATCAATGTAACTTTTTCACATAAATATCAAGTCGACACATAACAAGACAGAGAAGAGGGAGGGAGAGAAGAGGAGGGAGAGAAGAGGGAGGGAGATCCAAACACAAGGGACCTTGAATCCACTCACTGCAAAAGTTAAGGACTGAAATAATTCTCATTTATTCATATGAGAAAGTGAAGCTCTCACTCTCTCACACTCTCTCCTTCTCTTTCCCTAACGCTCTCAGATACTTCTATCTTTAGCCAATTATCCTTGCTGTAATTTTCTTTCAATTGTAATTGGATAATCATCCAGACTCAAGGGAAACCTGTGTCAGAGGAATTCCTGGGGATATATTCCCATTTGATGAAAGTGAGAGTTGTTAAATTAACAAAGGACTGATTAAAGACACGATTCTTCACTTGTAGTGAAAATACTGTTTTACAAGCAATTAATTTTAGAGAACCCTATAACAAAATACATACACTTGTACACTCATTTTCCTGCATTTTACTTTCTGCAGAAAAAGACTCTGAATTTATGAATATCATGTTCTGTGCACGTGTCTTATTGGGACCTCTGAGGCTGAACACAGTAAACACTCTGGCCAAGATCGAAATTCCCTAAAGCGTAGGCACCATTTGAAGTAATTTCCCTAAATCAGTTCCCTTCCTGCACTCTCTCTGAGCTCATCTGGCTCAGCCACGTGGAAAAGCCCCACACGGACCCACGCTGTGGCTGAGAAACGTGAGATTAGCCCTCTGCCTGGCAAAAGCACTGGTGGGGAGGGGAGAAATCCTAAAATACCTCCCAAAAGAAGAAGCTGCTTTGTTCCAGTTCAGCAGTGAATCTCAGCCACACTGATGGTGCAGCAGAACAAAGCAGCCACAAACCGTGGATGAAGAGCCCCACCTGCACACGGCCCCCGAGCACACATGGGGTGTGCAGAAGGGTCAGCTCAAGCACAGCACACCTGCCAGCCAGCTCTGCCTTCCTCTGCCTTTGCATCTGTCCCACTCTGCCCGGCCAGAGGAGCTCCAGCTCTCACCCACCGGGTACAGAGATGCCACCGGCCAGGCTGCATCAGCCCGGCAGCACAGAGACAGGCTCTGCTCATGGGGGCAGTGAAATCCATCAGCTGTGTCAAGAGAAAGGGAGGGGAGGAAGGAGGAGAGCAGGCAATGTCTGAACTGTGAGCTCCACTGTGGAACGTGTTTCAGTTCCCAGATAACGTGGCGCTGTTCACAGATTTCAGCTTATATAGGCTTTTCCCTATTTCTATTTTTATTCCCAAAGCACTCCCCGTTACTGGATGATAAAAAAAAAAAAAAAAGACATGAATGCATTCACATGCTGATATAATCTTCCTGACTGTCCACCTGGCTAATGCACTCTGTGCTCTGAGGGCCAAGCTGGGGCACCTCCTCTCCCACACCACCAGCCACAAGGGCTTTGTGGCAAGTTTTTGCAAGTCAGAGTCTTGTTGAAATGAGAGGATGCTTGATAAGAGAGGGGACCCAGGACAGATGGGGAAAGAAATATCAATCGTGCCTGCCAAAATAACCAGCAGAGAAATCCAAACATAAGAAGAGAAGAAGGAATAAAACCACAAATTTTGGCCTCTGATTCTGAAGGAGTATAATGCTTCCTCCCTAGAGCTGGCAGCTGGTTCATACAGGTCTTGAAGGAATAAGGCTGGGACAAAATCCCTCTGCCTCATTCTTCCTATATGCTTATTTCAGAGCTTAAAATTACAGCTCTGAGGCCAGCAAGGAGGCATTTCCCACACCTCCAGGTATCCAGGCACCATCCAACCTGCTGCCACACCACTCTCCCTACCCTCTTAAGTCTCTCTTACCTATGTGTGCTTTGGGGTGGCAGGTGTTTTGGGGTAGTGCTACCTGACCCAGGGGATGAGGCTGGGGCCCAGAACAGGGCAGCACTCATCCCCACTGCACGTGTTCAGGCTCAAATGCAGAATACCTGCACAGACCAACAGAGCCTGGAAGGGGAGAGCCCAGAAGTGTTCAGACACAAGTTTTTTCCTTCCACACTCTGGAGGGATCAGAGGACCTTCTGGACTCTGGGGAGACATGGACAGACATCAGCAAGCATCATATCATACACAGACACTTTGAACTCAAGCTAGAAGCGGAGACATGGAAAGCAATCCCAAGGCTGCGTGGATGCAGCCCTGCCCCCTGCCTTGCATGGAGGCACTGAGTTAGAAACATAACCTCTCACCCCACAGCCCTTCCTCCATCTCCATGCAGCAGCTCCCACCTTCCCAGCTCACTTTCCCGGTCACTGCAGTGCCCTGCAGGCTTCCACCACCCCAAGTCCTCACAGGCTTACTCTCCATGTCCTTCATTATCCTACATCCTTAACTGCTCCTCCAGACAAGGTGTTCCCAGCAACAACATCATGCCTACTTCCAGTGAAGAATATCTGGGTACTAGAGTTTAATCCTCTCTGCTTGCCCTCTCCTGCTCACCACAGGCAGGCAATGGAGACAGAAAGCAGGACCCTTTCCAGCACCAAGCCTGCCCACCCGAGAGCCTGGGGGCTGGAGTGATGCTCTCCATGAAAACAAGGGATGTCTTTCCTGCAAGGAATACAAGACAGCAAGTAAATCTTCCAGAGCTGCCAAAAGCAACCTGTTATAAACGACCCTCTAAGTTATGAGATATGGACTCTCCACAGCACAGTTAATAAATAACACCTCACAATCCTTCCAGGTATGGAAGTGTATGGTGGGTGACAGTTCTGCGTGCCCGAGAGGGGCACAGTTAAAAATGGACTGTCAGGAAAATAATACTTTTTAATTACAAAGGAGATGGGTTTTTTTTAATATAAGGAGCTTGCTGCAATCTCCCAAATCCAGAAGTGAAAAGCCTTTCCTAGGACAAAAAACTGAATGCATGGAACAAAATCCATCAATTTATAAGAAAAAAAAGATCTGTAAAGCCAACCAGAATTTCATCCAAGCATTACAACCAGCTATTCACAAAACAGAGGTCAGGATGAAAAGAGAGAGTGTGCATGTGAGAGGGCATTTATAATCTAGTTTACTGTGACATCCTAAGGCCCCAAGATCAGGATTCTGTTGTGCCAAGCACTGTACAGGCACACTTCAAGAAACGAGCCCAGAGTGAGGAACAAGTACTGCCACTGTAACAGGGGAAAGCTACATTGGCACAGAAAAGGGACACCTGAAGCAGTGAAGCCCTGACGGTTTCCTTTTCCCCCTTCTTTTTCAGGAAACAATTCCTACCATCCAGTTTCCCTCCAGATACTACCCCAAACTGCTTCATATAAGGGGGCAGCTGCCCCCAACAAGCACAGCAAAGGCCATCTTGCTGCCAGCATCTAATCGCTTCCAGTCTATTTTCTTGGACATGTCTCTTCCACTTTATTTCCCTGCTACGGCTTAAGCCTGACCCCTTCCTCNCCGAGGGCCCCCCGAGGTCCGCGGGGGTCCCCGGCCCCGCGGCGGCACCGGCACCATCGCGCCCGCTGCCGCCCCCGCTCCGCTCCCCCATCCCCGGCCCCGCACGCTCGCTCTCACCGTGCCCACCCGTCCTCCCTCTCCCGTGGCCGCCGGGCGCTGCTCCTCGGGCTCTTCCAAGCGGTTCCTCTTCTTTCTCTCCTANAATGGACTGTCAGGAAAATAATACTTTTTAATTACAAAGGAGATGGGTTTTTTTTAATATAAGGAGCTTGCTGCAATCTCCCAAATCCAGAAGTGAAAAGCCTTTCCTAGGACAAAAAACTGAATGCATGGAACAAAATCCATCAATTTATAAGAAAAAAAAGATCTGTAAAGCCAACCAGAATTTCATCCAAGCATTACAACCAGCTATTCACAAAACAGAGGTCAGGATGAAAAGAGAGAGTGTGCATGTGAGAGGGCATTTATAATCTAGTTTACTGTGACATCCTAAGGCCCCAAGATCAGGATTCTGTTGTGCCAAGCACTGTACAGGCACACTTCAAGAAACGAGCCCAGAGTGAGGAACAAGCACTGCCACTGTAACAGGGGAAAGCTACATTGGCACAGAAAAGGGACACCTGAAGCAGTGAAGCCCTGACGGTTTCCTTTTCCCCCTTCTTTTTCAGGAAACAATTCCTACCATCCAGTTTCCCTCCAGATACTACCCCAAACTGCTTCATATAAGGGGGCAGCTGCCCCCAACAAGCACAGCAAAGGCCATCTTGCTGCCAGCATCTAATCGCTTCCAGTCTATTTTCTTGGACATGTCTCTTCCACT
This sequence comes from Edolisoma coerulescens, assembly GCA_013397115.1. Classification (NCBI taxonomy): domain Eukaryota; kingdom Metazoa; phylum Chordata; class Aves; order Passeriformes; family Campephagidae; genus Edolisoma; species Edolisoma coerulescens. The sequence goes on along the minus strand of VWZW01002522.1, from coordinate 317,824 downwards.
TTATTTCCCTGCTACGGCTTAAGCCTGACCCCTTCCTCTCCCCACTTCAGAGACCCGTTTGGCAGCAGAGAGCAGGTATCAGAGGCTCACGAATTTGCAATACGGGTGAAAATTAAAGTTGCATTTCTCAGTGCGCGTAGCGGTCCAGCCAGGAATACCCAGATCTCCGTGGCCCAGGGGAGCGAATTAAAGCAAACCCCTCCGCATGTCGGGGACCGGGGGCACGGCCAGCGCGGCTGCAGGAGCTGCGGAGACAAATCCGCGGTCCCGCAGCTCGGCTCGGTCCCCGCACACCGAGGGATCGCCGAGGGTCCCCCGAGGTC
>VWZW01002522.1:210053-316993 GCA_013397115.1 Edolisoma coerulescens | reverse complement strand
GGCCCGCTGCCTCTTTCGGGGTGGAGCGGGCTGGCGCACGAAGCCCTGCCGCTGCCGCAGCCGCTGCGCGCTTTGCGGGCCACCTGCCCTCCGGGAAAGTAAAGTTTCCCATTCTCCCCTCTGGTGTGCTGGGATTCCTTCCCAGTAATTTCCTCCTAGGGCTCCCTGGGCATTCTGGTGCCACCTCGTCCCAGAGAGGTGGCACCGTTTTTACTGTTTTGCTGGCACAGATACAGCCTGGATGAGGCTGAAATTGTTGATGGATGAGGAGTGGGCACCTGAAACAGACTGCAAGGGCAGTGTTAGTGAGTCTGAGGAGTGGAATAAAAATCTGCAGAGGTTTGGGCTAGCACCTGCTCCTGGAGAATGCGGCCAGCGATTATCAGTGCAGCGCTAGTGTAGGAGTGCCCTTGCCCCAGTCCGTGAGGAAAGCTCGTTGTCCTCTCAGGTTGGCCTGGAGTCTCTTCCATCCTGGCAGTGAGGAACCTGCCCTTACTGGTACTTTTATCACATCTTGGCAGGCTGACAGCAGAGTGAAATGTCTGGACACAGAGGCTGTTCTAAGGAAACTCCTGTCTGCTCAAAGTGCTGCAGCGCTTCTTAGCACTATTGGCTACAACACCTGGACTGAGTACAACACCTCAGTTGTATCCTCAGAAGATGATTCCAGGATACCTAGGAGACCAAATTTCACCCCACCCCATGAAGCTCCTCTGCAACAAACCTGTCCTGGGGAGCAGGGTCTGGCCAAGGCATCATAGCCATTGTTAGCACCCATCTCCCCATCCCTCTGCAAGGCCGTGTGAGGCACCACTGCACACATGGCTGCTGTGGAAGAGGGTCCCTGCCCTCAACAGCCCCTCCAGCTCACCAAGGTGGGCACACCCAAAGCTCCCCCCTACCCTGAGGAAGAGGAGCTGCAGCCTGGCTGTGCCACTGGCTGTGAAGGAGCTGTGGTGGGAAGCCAGTGCTGTTCCTGCAGCTCCAGCAGGAAAACTCTTCCTCCTGTACCTCTCTCTCCTTCCCTTCCCAGGGTTCTGGCACAGCAAAATTAGGCAGAAAGTTTCTTATCTCAGCAGCTTTTGTGTCCTGGTGGTGAATGCCCTTGAAAATCTGCCTACTTGGCTTGTGCTTAGAATCAGCTCTACTCAGTCCATCTCTAACCCAATTCCATCCAAATATTAAAGTAACTCGTTAAGGCAGAACTCTATGGAGACTAATTTATTGCACTCTAAGGGCAGATTAGTGTGTATTTTGCTCCATGCTACCTGCACTGCTCCAGGACCCAATCTTGTCTGGAGCTACTTTAGGCGTCTGTCTAATTTGGCTGCATTACTGAATATAGACAAAACTGGAATAGCAAGGCACATTTTATGAGCTGTATTTTCCAACATACTTACTGAGAAATGTGTGCTTAAAATCGTCTGTTGAAATACGACAGTCCACTTTTCTCATAGAAGATGAAATAACAAAAGGGTTGCATATTTTAGTCATGATACTTAATGCAGCTGTGGGAGTAGCTCAGCTGCTCTGGTGATTGTTACAAGAATTAAATAATAATAATAATGATTCCTTGTTCTACGTAATATCTGCCATCCATAGATACAGATCTGGGATAGGACATGTCATTATTCTTGTTTGGGAGGATCCAGGCACTGTTGCAATACTGGTAATGCAGGTTAATAGTCACCGACACACACACCCTGGGAAATTCATACTGTTCCAAACTCCAGGCCTGCCAGTGCAAATTAGGGTCTTTAGGCCAGGGACATTAATTTTCTCTGATTTTGATGAAAAGCCAGAATTCAACTTTAGACTTCATTGAAAGGCTCATAAAATAAGATTCAAGATCAAGTCACCAGAGACTGGTTAAAAGCTACAGCTGATAGCAAAGCCCCACACCGCACCTGCTTATTGTGTTTCCATGGGAAAGGTTTCAAATCCTTTTGTTTATGGATTAACAGAATCAACAATTTCCTACTGTAAAATAAGGGTAATATTGCTCACTTGGGCTCAGTGCTGTCATAAGGATATTTTTGTATTGCTATTTTTTCTCCCATCCTCTCTCCACACTTGCACATGCTATTTCTGTGCAGGTTAAAATGCAACACAGTTACACCCTAGAGTGAATTATACTACGTTTTGAAGAGCAATTCAGTAAATAGAAAACATTTTTAAGCTCAAAAAGGCAACATTGTTCCACAATTTTTGGACAGGGAGCAAAGAGTAGCATTACTAAGTGAAACCACGGGGGGGACTTAAATAGCAGAGAAATGTGTTGGTGTTGAGCCAGGACACTGGAGCTTCTGGCACTGCAACTGCTGTGAAAATATTCCACAGACCTCCAGTAACAAGTGGCCGAAGGCTTTGTTTTGCTGCTGTTCTAGTCCCGTTAGGCAACTTAAATTTACAAGCACAGGAGGATCCTGGATCACAGAGCCCAGCTCTCTGCTGTGCCAGGAATAATGTTGTTTATGGTCCTTTTCATGAAAGAACCATGCTCTGACTTAAAACAATTTTGTGTTTTCACCTGTCACTCCTCTGTGAGATTCTCCCAGGCTGTCCATGTTCCTGCTGGTCAGGAATGTTTTCGCACATGTTCTGGCACCAGCACTGGCTCTCATTTCAGTAGCTGTTTTGCTCACTTCTCCTTACTCAGGTATTTTTATGGAGATGGTTCTCATCTCCCTTTCTCGCTGAGCTACACAGGACTGCCGTTTCAATCTTCTTTCCTAAATGACTCTCAGTTCACCTCAGACCTCTTCCCTCCATCTGCTGTGGTTTCAATTAATCTTAAAGTTCATATGGATTACCAGAAGTAGTTAGAGTATTAAATGGGAGGAGGTCTCACTAATGCTTCATACAATGACATTAAAGTCCCCATTTCTCACTGAAATATCTCACCTGGTAATCCCAAGATTGCACTTATCTTTCTGCAAATAAGCTGTAGTGGTGACCTCATATTTCTCCTCCATTTTTCCTTGCAATACTAAGTTCCCAGCCTCGATCAGAAACTTGTTACTATTCCCTTGTCAGTTCCCAATTCTCTTGTTTTTGTCCCAGCACTCAGCCTGCACAGAGTTTTCTGATTTGTTTGTTCTTAGCCAGCATTTCTGATACTGGGAGATCAAGGTAGTTTCATAACCTCTAAAAGACATGTTCTTGCTTGTTATTCACACCCACCTAACCCATTTTTCCTCCTTCCTAGTTCAGAAAATAAGCCCTAGACTACATATAATTATAGTCTGTGTAGTTATAAATGAACGTGCCTTCTGTGTTTGACACCTACCTTTTAACTGGCATTGAGAGAAGCATGCCTGATACCCTGAGATACAGGACACCAGGAAAACGGGAGAATGACAGACATTTCTGACATAGCAGCACATGGACCTCCCATCTGCTTCTGTCAAGGGAGCTGATGTTACCCACACATGGGGCTGAACATTTTCTGCTGAGACCATTTTCCAGCGAGGAACCTGTGCCTGGCTGAGCAGGCAGGCACGGCTTTCAGAGAGATATGAACTTCTTGTTCACCAAAATGCACGAGGAGTCACAATTGTACGTGTCAGGTGAGCCTGACTGACAGAGATTGTGTACTCTCTGCTGTACTGACTATGTCCAAACCAGATCTCAAATCTCACTTCCCAGTGAAGCATTTTGTGTGAACCTCTGTAAGAGTCCTGCACAACGAGGAGGAATTGGAAGCACCGCTTTGTTATGAGTTCATCTATGTTTATTCCCGAGGATGTAGCAAATAGCTTTTGTCCATGTTAATGTGCTAAATATCGTTAGTGTCTCTTCCCCTGTGTTGCCACGGCGGTAGGACTGCTAATGCAAATGGCTCTTAAACGGAAACTTGACCTTACATGACTTGCATCCAAGTCCATTTAAATCTCTGTCACACATGTTTTGATACAGCCTAAGGCCGGAGATGTTTCCAGTCCTATGAGTCTGTGTTTCATACAAACGAAAGCTCTTTCAAATCAGTGATGGAGAGGAATATCTTCTCATCCTGCTAAAGGCTTTGGCTTTTGGCAGGTGTCTGACCCACAAGGACACGCACGTTGGACACCGTTTGTGTTTAGGATGCCAGAACATCCTTTTGCACCACGAATTCAAACACACCAAATTTGTATAAATTGCCTGAGTGTGGAGGTTGCAGGAACACTTAAACTGGGTTGGCATTTCTGTTGGGCAAGACCAGCATCTGTCTCAGACAGTCTTTGAAGAAAGACTCTAGCCTGGCCATTAATTAGACTGCAGTTTACCTCACTTGCTCAGTGATGCCAGTGAGAAGTGGCAGGCTGTCAGCAGACTAATAAAGCTAGATAGGCTGAATACAGCCTTGGCATGGAGGCAATTCCCTACTGATGGGTATTTCTACAGGGAGTGGTCTCTGGAGATGATTTCACACTCCTGGCTTCTCTGGCTGATGGTTTGCTGACACCATTGCAGAGGGGAAAAGGCACTGAATTAACGCACTGTCTTTCCTGGGTGAATGGAGCCAATTAAAAGATCTTAAGAAAGCAAGAAAAGGCTTAATACAGTGTATTTTTATCCTACCTATTTGTAAGAGCTCTTCCTGTCTTGACACAAGTTTGTACCGATGTTTTGATGCTTTAATAGTTTTTCAACAGTCTCTTTTTCTGAACAAAACCCAGCTTCTCTGGATAACTGTCTGATGATGAACTGCAGTGGTTATGGGAAAAAAGAGAGCATCAAGTGTGGTAAATTAAAAAAATTCCATTAGCATATTCCAAAATCTTATTATTATAGTCAATAACAGTTTATTTTCCCCTAAAGATGCAAGATCATTCTGCAGAATGACTTTTAAAATCTTTGATTTCACTTCAGCTGTGATGAAGTAACATTAACCTTTAGACTCCGGGTTTATCTGTGCATATGTTAAGGATTTCTTAAGGAAAACGATTCTTTTGTGTGGCTCATAAAAAGGTTACACAAGCAACAGAAGATTTTAGGAGGAAACTCAAGAAACTGCAGAAAACCTTACACAATTGCTGGAAAGGGCAGCTGCAGGCTAGCAAGACCTTGATGTAGGGAGATGCAGTTACTTGCCAAAATCGGGGATTCCTCCGTAACGAGCTGGCATGTTTTAACCAAGGGCAGGACTCTCTGCTCCTGTTAATCAGCACTGCTAATGGAGATGTAGCAGTTCACACTGGTGGAGGTTTTTGGCAATGCTGATTGTTCTGGTTAGGCAGAATACCCATCTGCACAGAGAGTGATTTCTGGCATCCTTGCAGCTTTTTTCCCAGCTTAGTGTATTTCCAGGCATTTGAAAGTTCCTTTCTCTTAATAGCTGCTATCAATCCTTATAAAAATGAGGATAACAGATGAAGCAGAATGGCCAGTTTTGCTCTACCTCTATTGACCTCACTGGATTTACATTAGAGAGGATTTTGGAGTAATAAATTTGCATTTGCACAATTACTAGGAATGTGCTGTAATTCCTCCCACCCCGACTCCTATTGATTCCCAGGTGCCAGATCAGCGCAATGCAGCCCTGTGCCACTGCAAAGGTGCAAAAACCATTAACCTCCCAGGATATAACAAGCTTGGACAAAGGTTTTTGAAGGAATGGGTGAGCCACAGGAATATTTCATTAGTTTTGTGGATGGTGTTTGGAGAACAGCTGTAAAGGCAAGCAGAGGAAGTATTCAATTTATATGAAGAATGATGAAAGGCTGCTGCCTGCATGTGTGGGTAAAACCTCCAGCTCTCACAGGAATGTGGGCATCTTGAGGAAAACACTTTGGTTCGGGCAGTTAATTGCTGCTATGCAATTTGACAAAAAAAGACTGAATTAAGTCAATGGAAATTGGATGGATATACAGGCAGCCTTACTCCACAAGTGATGCTTATGGAAACTTCTTTTTTTCTGGAAGCAGATCACCCACCTGCCTCTTCCTTATGAAATGAGAGATCTTAAAGATCACTGAAGAGGAGGGAATCAAGAGCAACGCATTTGTTAGCAAGTCATAAATTTGCAGGGAGAAAGCGCGGGGAGCAGAAAAAGAATGAACTCGAATTTCACAAGGGCGAGAGGCGCCCTCAAACCCCGGCAGTTGCTCGGCTCGTGGCACAGAGCCATCAGCTGGGAGATGCAAAGTCGCAGAGCAGCATCTGACAATGAAGTTCACAAGTCGTTAACCAGCAATGTAAAGATGCTCTTGACAGGCTGCAAGTGAAACGACCTCCCAGGTTTAACACTCAGTCTTCATGATATGCGGGAGACGTTTCTGAAGGGAGTAATTGGTCAAAAGGAAATGAACAATAAACCTCATGATGGAAGTCAATGCTCCTGAGAACTTTTAATTTTTTTCAGTTAACATTCTCTGTATTACTATTTCTCTGTATGTAGCATGGATGAAAGATCCTGGGTGAACTGGAGTCCTCTGTCCATCCTTAGAAGGCTGAAGTTAGAGGACGTTTCAAATCAAGGTTGTTCATCCTGGTAAACACAAAATCTTCATCTGATCTGAAACAAAAGGTGTCCTTTCATGTTTGAGCCACTCAACTTTTTTTTAAACCACTTAAAATACTTCAGATTTGCATTTTTTTCCTTAAGATTTGACTTCTATTTCAAGCACATTAAAATTCTCCCCTCCACTCCTTTTTAGTCAAAACTCTTCACTGAATTCTTCTTCAGTTTATAAATAGTTTTGGTCCCTCTAAACCATCATTTTTGTGACTCTCATATTTCTGGAAAAAAAGGCGCTGCTATTATTAGTCATCTACAGTCTTCAAGACATTACCCAAAGTATTGTCAAACAACTTCTGTTCCACTGTTACTGGGAGGACACCCTATTAAATGGATGTGGTTTTTTCCTTTGGCCAGTCACTTCAAACAGGTTTCCCAACCCACAGTTGTGAAATCAGCTAGCAAATTGAGGTTGAAAAATACCCTTGGAGGAAATTTCCAGTTTGTTCTCACATGGTTGTGTGCTCCCAGTAGCCTTTTGACTGAGCCCAAGCCACCATGTTCAGGTTCACCAAGAATTACACCTGTCCATAGGGTAGGGAATATGTGTGAGATCCCACCCTGATGGACAAGTGCCTTGGGCTGGGCTGCATTAAGTCAGGAAAAAGTCAGGTACCTGGTGTTACAGTATAACACAGGAAATTTAATGTTTTGGATATAAACATAGGCCCATGGGGAGGGAGCTGTTTATAAATAAGCTGTGAGTCCCCATCACTTTCCAGATATATCTGTGGGTAATGTCTGGTTGCTTCTTCCCTTTAGCTCCGCTTTTCTGCTCTTGCCACACCTGAGATATAATTACAACCTGTGTTACCTGTACTTAAGTCAGGTTCAGAGTACAATTTTTAGCACATCCAATGAAATGAAAGCTCCCTCTTGCGAAGGGTGATAGGAGAAAAGGAAATAGAAAACAAATGTTACCTAGAAAGCCAGGTAAATAACTTCAAATCTGGATTTCCTTGTGAGGAAAAACATGGGGCTACAACTCTTCCCTTCTCCATGAACACTCTGCTCTGCTGGTGAAAACTATTTCCTTAAGTTTTTTTTCTGGTGAAATCACCTAACCTATCCTTTTCAGGCATGGAATTTTTCTGCTCACACATGCTGTCAGTTGTTCTGTGGGGTTATTTCTCATGCAAACCAAAATAGTTCCTGATTTAAAATGTTTCTCAACCTGACTGTTCACATGATAAATGACATAATGGAGTCGCATTCGTTAGCACCAGAAGCAAACTCCAAAATAGAAGCAGACAATTACTAAACAAACATTCTGTAATTATCTTTTCTTTCTTGACCAGCTGAATGATGAAGAAAGCAGCAATGTGTAGAGCTCATGATTAGAGCTGGTCATTTAGGCAAGAAAAAATATCGGACTCTGGTGTATTTCATCAATCAGAACATGGAGGGAGCTGGTTTCAGCCGATGGGACCAATATTGTGGTGGATGTTGATCATTTCCCAGTGCTGCCTCCCACTGACTTCCCTTTTTATATTTTTAATCTGTCTCCTGAATCACTTCATGCAGCTGTCTCTGGCTTATTTTCTTCTGTCTCGCATTAATAATTAATTCTATTGCTTTTGGTATGCCCTTGACCTTCAGCCATTTCCAACACCTTGATATAAATCTTTGGACATATTGCGCTATGTATTCCATTATACATGTTTGAATACTACATGGAGGTATTCACACGTAGGCATGTCCTCAGAAGAACTGCAAGAGTCTTTTACAGACCTTTGTTACTACATCTTTGGTGCTCATTAGTCCATTATCTGGTAACATAACAGTCTCATTCTGAGGCACACCACTATTTCAATTACAGAATGATCATAATTAGACTCTCTGCTCATTAGGACTTCATTACTTCATCTACCTATGGGAACCTGTATAAATCTTAATTAAAAGAAGAAGAATTGCTTGTTGTTTAAACATGAGTTTAACCTTAAATAGGAATCTGCAGATTAAGGAAAAGTTTAAGTGCTCTTTTACACATAGGGAAGGTAACACTTAGTGATGACTTGCCCAAGCAAAGTAAGTGTTCCAGATGTTTGAGGCAAAACAGCTCACAGATGTTGCACCTGCTTGTGAAGGAATTCATGTGTTTTGGACTCTGACTCTGGGCTGACACCTCTGCTCTGTGCATCTCAGGTCCAGTCCCCAAGGGTCATGGTTACCTCAGAAGTGTTGGCTGTGGGATTATTTGTTGGGGATTCAAAGAAGGCTCAGGGCAGTTCCTGCCTGATGCACTGTTGGGTCCCTTCTGCCAGCTGGGAAAGCCACATCCTGCGTGGCAGTAGAGGGGCAGAGAGTTTGGTTTCTTTTAGACTGAATGGTAGGAAGGAATTCCTTGCTGTGAGGGTGGTGAGAAACTGGCACAGATTGCCCAGAGAAGTTTTGGATGCCCCATCCCTGGAAGTGTCCAAGGCCAGGTTAGATGGGCTCTGAGCAACCTGGGATAGTGAAAGGTGATCCTGCCCGTGGCAGGGGTGTTGGAACTGGATGATCTTTAGGATCTCTTCCAACGCAAACCATTCTATGATTCTTAATATGCCATTCTGGCAAACATTTAATTTGTTGAAAGAAGAACCAGTTTCTTTTGATGTGAAGCAAAAATTGTCACTGAGGAATACCTTGAAGGGGAGAGTCTGAAGTGTAATAATTATTTGTTCAAAATATTCAGCAGGTATTTACAAAGAATGAGGCATAACTGCAATGCAGGGTGATGTTTTGCCATTCCCAAAAGTATTTATGACAGATACTATCATTAGTTAACTCCTGATGAGCCCTAACATGGGAGTGTTTGGCACTGTGAAGTTTTGTGGCTCTGTGGAGCTGGATTTCTGAAAAACCGTGGCACAAGTCCTCTCTGGGGTTTGTTCTGTACAGTGAAAAACCAAGCTGTGGGGATTGCTAGACTTGCCTAAAGCAGAGCATGGACACCCAGTGTGGCAGAGCCTGTGAATCCCACAGGCCTCCTGCATGCCTGCCTGCAGAACAGGGAGCTGTGGCAAGTCCCCAGGGAGCAGCTCTCCAATTTTCCTCTCCCGCTGTAGCCAGGTGTACTTCTGGAAGTAGCTAAGCAAGTCTTTTGCATTTCAGTTACATATCCAAAGGGCTTGTGCCTTTGTTATTGCTGGCACCATCTGTCATCTCCTCCTGAAACAACTCTCCAGGCGTGCAGTAGATAAAATTTGGTGGTGCTATGGATCAAATCAACTACTGCTGGTTTCTGTAACAAAATAAGGAACATTCCAGCCTTGCCTTCAACAACAACAAAAAAAAGGTTTAATTTGCAAAGCAATAATTCACAAGGCATCTGTTGTCCTCTTTCTATTAACCTTAAGATTAGCCTAGAGAAATGTGGAAGATCAGCCCTTTTCCCCTCCAGGTAGTGTCCAGGGCTTTACCAGATAAAATGCTACCAGGGAAAGACAGCTCTATCTCATGTTTTTTGTGAAAAGGAGTGGATTAAAGATCCGAGCAGAGCTACTTCATCACCACGTTCTAATGACATCCAATAAATACAAGTGCTTTGAACCACTTAGATTCCAGAAGCAGGAGGAGCAATGATTGATTAAACCTTCAGTGCTCAAGATCAGAAATAAAGTCAGGGGGATGCTGCAAAAGGCCAGAAAAAAAGCAGGAAATACGGATTGAAAGTCCCATCAAATGTTAAGGGAGCATCTCATCCTCCCAATGTCCAGGGAAAACATTTATTTTTTTAATAACTTTTTTTCTACATCGGTCAGTATCACCAAACTCATTCTGGTGGTAGACATTATTCTAATCTTCCCAATTTTTATATGCTCAGAAGATTATGCAATATCAGATCCAATATTGTTGCTCAAGGATTTGGGCCTTGTGGTTTAAAGATGCAACATGAAGTGGAAGTGCTGGGGCAGAAGTGGGGCTGCCTGTGCCCACCATGGCAGCAGGTGGTGAGAGCAGGGAACAGCAGGGGCAAGCAGAGCTGCTGGCTCATGGCCCACCTGCCCAGTTGCCAGACACACGAGATTCCCTGGGAGAACTGGGAACCTTTTGGCTTTGATGATGAATCAAAAAAGTGGAAAGATTGTCCTAAACACCCTTAAAATCAAATTTGTGGAGTTCTACTTTTTTTCTGGTGAGTGCTCCTCATCCCTGTTTCATGCCAGGGCAATAAACACTCAGTTTTTTAGAAGTATCATACAAGGGTTGCATTGCTCAGGTCTTGAGAACAGTGTTATAAAATGAAAGCTTATGAAATTACAAATATAAAAATCAATCAGGTTCTTTTGTTTCCTTACTTTTTGAAAATATATCTTCTGCTGTTTGTTTAGACAAAATCATTGAGTATAGCTCACATTAATTTGTTGGGGTTTTTTCAAAAAGTATTGTCTTGGTAAGAACAGAAAATTCTGTCTCTCTGTGCAGTCTATCTCTGCATACAAATGATTGTTTTTAGCTGTGATTTTCTAACTCCCGAGGGAATTAATGAGTAAAGAAGAGCTCTCCATAATGCATGCATGTATGTGTATATGTCTGTATATAGAGTTTATATTGCTTATTTATTATTTATGTCACAGGAGCTTATTCAAAACATTGCTCTATCTTTTTTCTTTGAAAATATTCATCTAGAAAAATTACTGACCTGTCTCTCTGCCTTGTTCCTGTCAGAGCCAGCTCAGGTCCCTTTTTGTGATCCCACAGTGGGTCCAGTTGCTGTCCAGTCTGTGCCAGGCCTGGGCTGGGAGCTGAAGGGCCTGATTCATTCTTAGAGTTCCAGTTGCTGGTACCTCTGAGACCTCCTGTATGACACCAGGTAAGTCCCCTGCAGGGATGGCAGTGGGGAGAGGTGCTCTGGACAACGTGGGATGCAGTCCATAGCCCCATGGAGCAGAGCCTCCCTGCACCCTGTGGCCCCAAGGAAAGCCTCCACCACTCCCCAGGGAGCTGGGACCTGAGACTGCAGCATCCTGCTGGCAATGTCAGTCTTCTGAGGCAGAAAGACACAGCAGGCTCTTCTGATTAAAAATAGGTCAAGATTTAATTGAAATTAAGGAACATTTTTGGTAGTGCAGAAATTTGAACCAGCATTGAACCTTCCTTTTTTTTTTTCCCCATTTGATGCTCATTATTTGAAAGATGTGCAAAATTTCTGGATTTCTGCAATTGGTGGTGATCCAGGAGTGTAATAAAGCTCTTCCCTTACTGCCCTCCCCACCAAAATAATTCCTGAAGATTTATTCATCATTTCACACATCACTAAGTAAACATCCCCCTTCCCATCACTGGCCTGATGGAGACTTAGTACATTACTGTGTAAAGCAGAATGATCATGATCTGAAATGCAATACACAGGCAATCTCAGTATCCTTGAGGTATCTCTGCCAGGAGCATGGAAAGCAGTTCAATTTCAAGAGTAATGAGACTTATTTGCAAGTCTCTTCTACTGAGCCTTTTGTGATTTTGCTGTTCTCTCCAACAGTTACAAGTCTTGACTAATAAACAATGTTATTGTATATAATACAGAGCATTTCCATGTCTCACTGTGCAGTGTGGCTGGAGAGGGTAGACCTCAGCTTGAGTTTTGTAATATTTTTCAGTTAGATGACCAGACATTAGTGCTCAAGACTCCTGTTTGGTGGAGGTTTGCAATCACGGCTCCTTAGCAACTGAAGTAACATCAAATTAAACTGATAAATGATACTCTAAAAAAAAAATTAAGAACTTCATCAGAGTGATTAATTTCTGATGCCCTTTTAGGAAAGGTTTACAGGATGTGATGTGCATTTTCTATCTGCCGAGTGCAATTCTTCATCAACTGGGTACACAAGCTTTGCAAAACTGTTTTCTGATGAAGTGTAGAGTAGATCTACTCACCCCTCCCAGCTGATGAGGAAAAATCTACCCCTTTGTGAAAGTTGTTTTTTTCACCCTGCCTGCAGTCCTGGGAAGTTCTGGCCAGCCTGGGAGATGTCAAAACTGTCACTCAAGGCACAGGCCACCAGGAGATGATGTCCCAGCCCTGATGCTGTGGATAAACTCACCCCAGCTCCTGTTTCTACCATGCTGGGCCACTTCTCATGCACAAGGTACTGAACTTACAAACAAAAGAAAAGCACAACCTCCACACCCCAAACTCTGTTTTACCATTCCTCCTCTGTCTTTTCCTCCTTGTTTTAATTAAAACCACAGTTTTAATCCAGCAGATGGAAGACTTTGAGACTAAGCCTATTCATTCCTCGGTGATGAGAAAGAGCCTGCTCCATCCACTCAGAGGGACAGGCAGCATGTCCTGCCTCCTATGAGCTGCTCCTCCGTGTAGGCTTCCATGCAGGGCAATGCTGAGACACCTCTGAGGGCTGGAGGCAGTAGGAATGAGGTTTGGGGTGGATCTCACACACAGTGAGGTGATGCTGTGCCTACGATCCCAAGCCCACCCTGGGAGCCTGCCTTTATGAACCTGGAGAAAAGGATCAATGCTCAAGGTCAAGGCAAGGCTGTGGGCACTTTTTCTTGACTGAGCTTCCCAACCATGTCCATCTTTCCTCTGGCCTATCCTGACATGTGCCACTGGCCTGCCGTTACTTCCAGCTCCTTCACAGTGAAGTCACTAGTGAAAATCTGCTTGTTTTATACCCTCAAGCTCCCTTTTCTTCTCCAGTGATTGCCGTAGATTGCTGGCAATCCTTCTGACATGTGCACTTAATCAGTTTGTGACAGGAAGATGGGTCAATGGGCAAGCTCTGAATAAACAGTAAGAGCTCAAAATTGGAAATAGGGATTGCTTTGCTGAGCACAATTCTGGTGTCCTGGCTCCCACTACAGCCAGAGGAAAGTAAGAGAGTAATTATGAGTTATGTTTTTTCTGCACCTCTGTTAGTGTGAATCTAGTTTATGCATCATAACAGAAAAGCTTTCCAAAAAATATTGTTCTGCAAATTTTCCATAGCGATCTCCAATTTTTTTTCTGAATTATGTTTGGCTCTTATCCTAAATAATTTCCAGCAGCCTTGGATTTCACAGAGCATTTATAACCTTGCTGTAAAATCTTGTGATGAGCTTTAAAAGGTTGTATTAAAGGATTTGACACCCGTGAACTACCTGCCAGTTGGCTGACAGTGCCTTCCAGCCTCACTCCCTTCTGTTGTTGTTATCAAGCAAATTCTTGCCCAGAGAATATTTCTAATTTGCCTTAATGATGGCAGTGATTCTCAAAGTATCTTCAGACTCTTTGATAAAGACTAAATAATGTCAGTCTAGCCTCCATCAAATCAACAAAGTACTCCCATGGGATTGCACAGTCTTGAGGTGTGTCTCGATCCTTTCCCCTGAAGCCTTTAGGGATGGAAGCAGACACTTCCAGGTCAGTTATTTCATCTCCAGGTGAATTAGTCCATCCTTAGGTTGGTCTATCTGCTTTCCCAGACAACATAAAGCTGAACTTTACAACATGTTCTCCACTCCCCTTCTTAACAGGTTTTATAGCAGGACTTACCTCTGCTTCTTATTCTGTGAGCGTAGCCCACAGACCAACAGGTCACTTGTTCCTGGCAGTCTCCTCTTGCCTCTCATGGCAGTCCTCTGTGATCTCTCCCAGCTATGTACCATCACATTTTCCAGTGTTTGTGCAGAATAATAGATGTCCATGGAATCTGTGCATCTTCTTTCTGGCTTGAAAACATGGCCTTTCTAGCATTATTTGCCCAACAGTCTGCAAACCACCAGACTATGGGCCATCAGAGAAGCACAGGAAGCCCAGCTAACCCACTGATTTTAGTGGAGTGGATCTGTTTTAGTGCAATGCTCCTACTGTTCTGTTGTTTTTCAGAAAATGACATAAAAATATTCCTACACATCTTGCAAGCACCAAGAAAACAAGTGTTTTGTCATGGACCACGTAAGAGTTTGTTGTTTCCTCTCACTTCTAATGTCACCACCCATGAATTCTGTTTATAATGTTTTGGGTAGACCACTGTGTTTCCCTCACCCCATGCTGTCTTCAAGCTCTTCAGGCAGAGAGCAGCTCTGTCACAATTGGATGTGATGCTGGAACTTACCTTCCTTCAAGGAAGATGATTTTCCATAGCGTAATTCTAGATTTATTGTATTAAGTCTTAAACCTCAAGAGGTAAAGTGGGCTGTATTTTATACAGAAAATGGTTTTCCCTGCCAGATGAAATCTTAGGGCAGAGTGTCTCATTTTATATAGCTGCTTGGACATTTCTCTATTTTGGGATTAATGGTGATGGGGTAATTTAGATTCTGTAGCAACCTGAGATAGCTGGATTTACAGAGTTATCAGTCCAGCCACTTACAGGCATCTTTGCTTTAATTGAGTTTAGTGCTGTGAAAAAGATGGACTTGATGAAGGAAAGCCTTTTCCACCTGCCTTGAGAATAAAGGCTCAGCTGAGGCAGGACCAGCACTCTGCCTTTGTTGCCAGTGCAGTACCCCGAGGTGGGATGGCAGAGCGATGCTGTCTGGGGTGCTGTCACAGCCTGTGCAGAGCAGGAGGGATGTTTGCTGCCTTGTGGTGCCTGTCCCAGAGTTTGAGCTGAAGCAGAGCAAGGGGAGCTCCCAGACCGGGCAAGTCTGTATTTGAAGTGCATTTGTTTGCATCACCTAATCTTTTAAAGGAACCAGGTGGTGTGAACATATGACTGATGGACTGATGTCCATCTATCTCATTCCTCTGGCTCCATAAACTGCTGGCCATTTCTAGCCTGATTTGAATCATCTCAAACCAACTCAAACCTAATCATGACTTCCTACAAGTTTTAAAAAAAAATAGTTGACAGGTAGAAAAGATAGAAAAGAGAGAACTGTTAATCCTCCCCTGAGGAGGAGGACACATCAAATGCAACAACATTGGGACAATATGAATCTGTAACTGTCAGACTGAGACCTCAAGTGGGAAAGGACCATCTCCCTAACCAGGACCAGCTTCTCAGCTTTACCCAGTGCATCAGAAATGCCAATCTCCTGCTGTCTCACTCAAAGCCTGGCCACCCTCTCATTTTTCTCACTGTGTTGGCAGGAGATTTGTGAGTACATCACCATGTGCCATTTCAAGCTTCATTTGAATAAGCGTCCCATATAATAGACTTTTATAGCTCTCTTCTGTGAATTCTAAATTAACACAACTAATTAAAATGTTCCAAAGTTTTATGTAAATAACTAATTAGCATTTGAGAAGGAATAGTAAATTCACAGATGGTCGTGCTCCACTCGGGGCCCACCGTGCACCAGTGTTGGGCCCTTGGTGCGACATCCTACCTGGTTGGACTGGACTGCCCAGGTTTCACCCCAAGGGTGACCCAGCACTATCTGCCCTGCCTGCAGGAACTGGGAACTCTGAATCTCATAGGATTAGGCCCATTCTGTCTATCCTCAGTAGCAGGGTTTGAAAGGGTAAGGAGAGCATGAGAGTGTGGATGAGAACATCAAGGAAGAAGAGATCGGTGCACAGGAGACGAGCTGAGTGTGTGAGCTGTGATTTTCAGTGTTTGCACTGGTGTTGCTGTAAGGATGTCCTTCCAGAAAACCTTCCTCAGGGATACCTTTTAGGAGTGGAAGCTGCTATACTTAACACAGCTGGCCCCCAGCGCTGCTGGGTTCCAGCCCCAGCACCCCCACTGAGACCCTGGAAGATTCTGTTCTGTCACACAAACCCTGTGTCCAGGGACCACAACTGCAAATGAAGCAAAAAATTTTCTTCCTCTCTCATAGGATTAGAGCTCATTGATACCTGTAGCACAGTGGAGGGGTGATGCAGGAGTAGTACCTCGTAAGAATGGGGAGATTTAAAAAATAGGTCTGCATCTAATGCTGATTGCCATCCGGGTGGAAGTTGGAAAGTGTCCCTTCTCTGACATCTGGACTCCATGTGTATTGGGAGCCCTACATTTATACAGCCCATGGCACCCTGCACATCTGAGTGCTGGTGCAGCACAAAAAGCACCCCACAAATACAAGGAAGGAGCTGGCCAGTTGGAGTTTGTTTGCTCTAGAAGAAGGAGATTATCACTGGAGCAAATGAGGAGGGGGGATTCATTTTCCCTTCCTATTGAATAGGTCTTACAGAATTACCCTCACCTCTTCCAAGGGCAGCTCTGAGTGTTTGCACCTTTTGCTTCCAGAGCTGTAAAGACCTGTGGGAGATGGAGAGGTTATAAAAATCTGCTTTAGAGTAAAATAAGGGGTTTTGGTATATTAAAGCAGGTCTCTAAGGAGGGGTAATGAGCTTGTGAAGATTCATGTTATTAGGGCAGTTTTGCTTGGCCAGAGGGAAATCGAGAGAGCAGAAGCAGGAGTCAGTGGGGAAATCAAAGGGTGAGTTAAAAGAAAGGAGTGTGAAGAGCCTGGCTGTTTGTGCTGAAATTATAAACAGGAGTGTGTTTTTCAGATATATTCTTGGGGAAGATGTAAAAGTGGGAGATTAAGTAAAACAGTAAAGCTGTTGAGGGGGAGAAAGGGCTAAGCTAAGCCTTCCTATTGCGTGGTCTTATTTGCAATCCCTGTCTGCCCTGGAAGCATCCCCCATCTCTCTCTGTTTATACATGCAGAAAACTCCTGCAGAGCGGGGAGGAAGATGCAAGCTCTCCATCTGGTCTTCCAGACGTTGTTTCTCATCCTGGCACCAGCCTGGAGAGGAGGTGAGCTCTGAATTGGGTGGCCAGAGGGCAGCCTGGCTCATGGGACAGGGCTTTGGAGGGCAAGCAAACCCAGAGGAGCCTCATTGTCTCATCACTACCCTGATCCCAGACATGTTGCTGCAACATCCTCGGGGAGCACAAGGTGGGTATGTACACAGCATCTCACCCCAAGCATCAGCTCACTGTGTTCCCAGGCAGAACATTTGGCATTTTATCTGTCACAAGAGGAAGGCTGGAGAGCAGCCTGCTGATCCCATGTTTCTTGAATCCATAAGTGCTGGTATCATCCCTTGCTAATTCTGGGCACACAGGAGCGTGGCTGTAGCCTGTTCTGAACTGACTCTGCCTGCAAGGAATGAGGGTCTGAAATCTCTGTCCTTCCCTGCATGGAGCTCAGGTGGGCTGGGGGCTCTTGGCAGGGGACAGGCTGCACCTGAGGCCCCCAACAATTCAAAATAAACCCAGAAAGGGCACCCGGAAGGAATTAAAGATGCATGGGAGGGTGTTAAGCAATCAAGTGTGGTACTAAAGGTAGGTATTTGGATCATCTGAGGAAGTCTTAGGCTGAAATGTTAGCAGGTGCCTTCACTTACAGACACAGCACTTGCAGCCTGGGTGTTGCAGGAGGCACAAGAGACGTGCCCATGTCCCTGTGCCCACGTGGCCCCTCTTGCAGAGCTCACCCCTGGACCACGGGGTTTCCTGCTGAAGAAGCACATGTGCCAGCTGATAATGACCAGCATCACGATGTATTTCAGCATTCATTGCTAAATGGTTCTGCCTGGAAAATTGCCTCGAAAATGTGTTTCAGGATGTGCCAGATAGTCTCATGCTAATTTCTCAGCCAAAGCCTCCCATGTGGTGTCCAATGTGATATCAGGAACTCAAAGGCAGGGGAAAATGAAGCCTCTATTTGCTTTCAAGCAATTTATTCTCCTTTTGTCTTTTTACATCCAGCAGCTAAGTAAATTACAGGGATGAAAATACTAAAGGCTTTTAATTTTTTCACTGTAATTTCTTAGCTCCTGGCAACAGAGTAACAACAAAAAAAAAGAGATATCATGAAAAAGCACTAAAGCCCAGCTATAATTTTTAATGATTAAATCCACATACAATTTTAACTGATTAAAAGTAAGAGGACCTGTTGGAGTACAAAGAAACAGCAGCAGACTTCAGGGTTCAAGTCGTTGTAATCAGCTTCAATTTCACATAAGGAAATGAAAAGAGAAAAATTTCTACTGGTGATAACTTTGTATTTCTGGTATACTTCTTCCTTCTCTTTATTCAAGCTGCTTTTAATTTTATCAGCTTTAACCTTTATTCTGCTTTTCTGTTTCTTAACTCTTGAGGGTTATCCAGCCCTTTGAACTGATTTCTGACATGCTCTGTGTGAGGTACAGTGGTATCTGGAGAGATTGAGATGAAGCATCTCTTAAACTCTTTTTCCAGGTGTGCTGTAACACACAGAAGTTCATGGGTATTTGGGAAGTCAGAGATAGAGCTCGGAATTATCTCATGTCCTAATGTCCAAGCCAGAAATAAGAGAAGCCCAACTATCATTTGTTTCTCAGGTACAGTAGATCTTAAAATGTATGTCTGAGCTCTGAATTCCCCCATACAATGAAACAACTGCTAGGCTAAGCCCAAATCAAAGGGGACCATTTTGGCACCATATTTTTTTAAGGATCCAACTTAAGTTTTTAAGCCAAAACTCAACTTGGAAGAGGAAAATAAATAGCCACTTCTCTAAACTCTTTCAGCTTCACCCTGCCCCACCACAACACAGCTCTCAGTGAATTTCTGCATGCTGATTTCTGTATTTAATGGTGAGAGCAGAGTCAGCACCAAAGTCATCAGCACACACAAGATGTTTGCTGGAAATGTTCGCTTCCCAAAGCGCAAAAATTCCAGAGCAAGAAAGCTCCTGCCTAAGTCCTTTCAGATAAGCTTAATATTTCAGTTGTTACAGTATTTATTTCAGGTGTTCCTTATAGGCTTGGAACAGCAGTATTTTGATATCCACAGCAATTTCTCACAAAACTTCAATGTTGGGACTTTGGGTAGTTTTAAAGTTTTGACTTCCATGAATGCATGAACACCTGTGTATTGAATTCAGTTTTCTGTAGTTCTCAGTATGGGATATGCACGCATATATAGGAGAAATCTCTTTTGCATAACCTAAAGGAGATTCCTTTTCCTTTAGCTTCCTGCCAGGCAGAAGCCTTCCCTGACCCCATTCTCTGCTGGATATTCCCTACTTATACGCCAGGGCAAACAAGAGGGCTCTCTGGACCATCCAACATGATGAGGTAGCTGCAGTTGCCTCAGATTGAGGGGTGACCTCCGAAGCCTCGCTGCTGGGGAGGATGCAGCAGAACAATGCCATCCTTGTCCGCATTCATTTAACTCCGTGCCCGGAGTCTCTCCTTCCCCCTGTGCAGCACGTCCCCCGCACAGGCTCACAAAGGGCCGCATTCATCAGGGAGCAGCAACTGGTTATAATCCTTTTGAAAGACAACAGGCCGTGCCAGCTCTACCAGGCCTTGGTTTAAAATGTTCATCCTTCCTCACTCACTCAAGCCCGGGGCCACCTTGGCTGACTCCTGTGCACGTGGCGGGGTTTGAGGGTCTAAGGACCCACTGGGGTGGTTCCATGGGGTGGGAAAGGGCTCCCTGGGTCAGTAACTCCCACTGAAGTGGTTACATCCCGTGTGGGAGCTCGCTGACTTGCGTCCCAGGAGCTGTTTGGTTTCATGCCCGCGCTCCTCCCACGGACAAGCTGCTGCTCAACCTTGCTGCTCCGGATGGGGTGAACCTTCTTTGCATTTCCAGCCTCAATTTATTCATGGTTGGTTTGCTCACATTTGTTCCCATGCCAGCACTGGCCATTAGTTTAAAAAGCTCTCCCCAGTGCTGGATTTAGTCATCTCAGTGTGTGTGTGTAGGGAACGAGCAGCTCCTTGTGGCTTCCATTTATGGAGGATGACACCAAAGCTGCTTTAGTTCTCCCACTGCAGAGAGGAAATGCTCAGTCCTTCCTGTTATCCTGCTCTTCTCTTGAGCTAAACTGAATTTACCTGCTGAGTCTTCCCAGGCCAGGCCAGGAGCGATGGTGGCAGCCTGCCTGAGCCTTGATGCCAAGGATGCAGCTGCAAAAGCAAAGACTGAGATGGTCGTGGTGGTGCTGTCAAGCAGGGAGAGGGGAGATCCCAGTGGCCTTGAACTGGAGCAAGAATTGATTGTGGTGGTGATGTGAAAACACTGCAACATAAAAAAGCGAACACATGCTTAACTCCTGCCAGTTGATCTCAATGTAGAGAGCAGGGCTGCTCTGCTGTTCCTTGTCTCCCTTCCACGTCTCTGTGTGTTCTCCATTCTGTTCAGTGTCCCACCTCTCCTGCTGCTATTCCCCCTTTTTTCTTTCTGAATCTTTGACAGTCTTGTTCTGGACTGTTTTGGGAGGCTGGTCAGAGTGTAGCAGGGTGATCGCTCTTGCAAAAGTCATCCCCAGCAGCCACCAAATGCTCTGAAGCCAGCCTAGGAAGAGCTTCAAACAGGTTTAAGCTGCTAGCTGTGCTTACAGGCTGCCAGGGGTTCTGTGTGGGCTTCTGTTTGCCAGTCAATTGCCTCCCACTCTCACCGAAATCCAGAAGTCCCCAGGATGTTCCCTGAAACTTTGGCTCAATCTAAAAGCATGTGTGAAATTCATTGTATGACACTCAGGCAAACATAGGCCATAACTTCTAGTGCACATAAATACAATTTGGAGCTCATTTCCTGAAGTTCGGACCCCTGACCCAACCCCGACTCTCTCAGAGTTGACATTGTAAATCAGCTCCTCCCAAATTCTTCCTGTCTCCCCATCTTGCATTCCCTTTCGTGCCTTTCATGAAGCCCAGCAAGAGCCAGCCCCCAGTGGAGGTGGTTTCTGTGACAACTCTAAAAGTCACCCTTTGGGTGATCCTGGAACTGCACATCTTCCCCCCATGGAAAGGACCAGGCACTTTAAGGAGAGCAGTAATGGACAGTCATAAATTGCTGTATGTTTCGGTAGTTCCCATTGCTGCCTGGGAGATGCATTTGTCACCTAGCAACGACATAAGGTGATGAGGAAATAACAGCACGTTAATCTAATGGCCAGGGAGTTAACATCTATCAGGGAGCAGCCTCCCAAGTCCACCGATGAGGTGGATATAATTGAGGAGGAAAGAGAACCCAAACTTTTCATCCAGTAAGCAGAGGAGGAGGGAGCAGAGGTTATCTTCATGTGTGTGTGCAAGTATGTGTGCATATATGTCCTTGTGGAGGGATGACAGAAAGCCTGGAGAAATCCCTCAGACTGGAGCTAGCCCTTGGACACAGAGCTATCCAGAAGATGGGTCTCTCAGTTCTGCAAAACCTGAAGGCAGCAGTGCCACAGCCCACCATGAATTTCAGTGCAAAACTCCTCTGGGTTTTTGGTGTCCTGTCCTGACTGTCTTAGAGCAAGTGCTGAGGCCCTTTATGACATTCATGTATTCAAGCTGCTCAGCTGATCATGGACAGGGAGAGTTTTCCTGCTGAAGCAGCAGCAGCTCTTTTCAGTATCAGAATCACTCCTGAAGCAAAAGACAGGGCTATTCATGGAGCCCCTTTAAGCCAACTCTCTCTGCTCTTGACACCATTACAGAGAATGCAGGACAGGCTCCACAAATTGCTGTCACCCCTTGGAACCCCTGTATGGGGCAACCCAGCAGAAAACATCAAAGTTGCCTTGAGGCCAGGAGCTGAGCAGTGACAGAATTCAATCCTTTCCCTTTTCTTCTGGAAACAGACCTAGTACAGGTGCCACGTGTTATTTTTCAGTACCAGGAGCTCATTGAGGTACCTGCCCCCTGAAATACTGGGGTTGATCCATTTGGTGGCTCTAAATTGAAAGTACCCTGGGTGCTGGCATGAGGGAAGTAATTGTGAGAGGAAGAAAACTGAAATTAGTTCAATGATGGATGACCTCATTGAAGCCTGAAATTGTAGGAGTCACACAGTTCCCAGCAAGGCCGGGCACATTTTTATACTGCAAGAGCTTTTTCTTTTAAGAAAACAGCTAAGAAATTGGTTTGGCAATTTACTGTTGAACAACACTGAAAAGGATTGGTCTGAAGCAGGACAGCATGTTCAGACCATTTATATTGTGTAGCACATGCACTTAGCACCATCATGAGAGATGCTTTCTCAGCGGGCATCATTGTAGAGGCTCGCCTTTCATTAGTGCTGAGCTGAAAGTAAACATTAGGGAACACCAGGGCTTGGCCTGGGTTTATGCAGAACTTGAACATTAAATAACAAACCTGTGTTGTGCATGTATATCACAGCTGGTTAGACTTCTTGACCTTTCAGCTGAAGCAAAGCTGCAGAGGTACATCTCAGGAGCAGCTCGGCTTTGTCAATCATTACAGAAGTAATGGCATCCCAACATAATGCTTAACTCTGGAGTGACAACTAAACATATTCATGGCAACACCCTTAGTGTTAAGTCTGGAAGAACCGCAGTTAATGGTGCATTTCAGCCATGGGCTGTAAACTTCAGTGACAACCTATTACTGACTGCTGAACAAACTGGGATTGTCCCTTCCGAGGGGACCAGAGCTACGGTGCAAACCGAGTTCTACCCGTTTAACCACGTCACCTGGATGGATCTATAGGAATTGAATCAATCCTCAGGAAAGGATCAATGGGCAGTGAAATTTTGTGTCCCTTGTAAGAACCATTGGGGATGTATGGGGTTTTTCGGCTGCATTTTCCTGTCAAACCAAACCTGGCAGCTGCATAACAGCAGTAATGATGCTGATGGTGGTTGTCTCAGGCTGGATGATGTTCCTTCATCCTTGGTGCAGGTTTGAGGTGGCAGGGACAGTGCCCAGGACATGCTTTTTCTGTAATGCCAGTATTCCATCTGAAGGCAGCGTGCAGTGGAAGTGTGGCCCCACTGCACGGACTCCAGTGACTCTTTATTTGTAGCAGGTCCTGTTAAATGTAGCCGTGGGTTAATATGGAACCAAGCTTCAGCAGCAGGAATTTGTGAACAGCTATGAAAATACCGAAACAACTGCAAGGTGCTGACCTTAAACCAGTGTTCCTTTAACTTCTGGTAGCTGTTTGTGTCCCTGCAAACCCAAATTCACTGCCTGGCTAGCGGTAATTTCTGAGGCACAGGAAGCCATTGGGTAACGTGTTCTCTGGCTGCAGGCACGATGTGCAGAGAAGTTTTAAAAGCACCAAATCACAGAGGGTAAAACACCGCTGCAAACAAAGCTCTCCCTATGTTTCTCACACTAATAATGCGGACACCTGGAGCTTTGTGTTTAACTTCATGGATCGCAGCAGGAACTGGAGTTCTGTGTTTAACCTTCTTCCAGGTAACCAAACCCTCCACTGGGACCAGGCTGATTTTAGGGATTTTGTGGGGGGAAGATTCCAACTTTTATAGAATTTAGACATCAGTTTTTGTTGGGTTGGGGTTTTTTTGTGAGGGATTTTTTTGAGGACATAATGAATTTGGGGAAGATTTAATGCTCACAAAAATTCCTATTAATGCAGAGAAAAAATGACTGTCTTAGTCCCTTATTCTGTCTGTGGCTATTGACATGGAAGAACTTGGGGCTTCAGCAGCCCGGGTGGGTGTTTGGCTGCTCTGACAGATTCCTGCCTCAGAGCAGATGCACTTTGCTGCAGTTTAACTACGCTAAGGTCGCTCTGCTGAGGTGGTTTGAAGGATGATAAAAGAGAGTCCAGAGGTTGTCATTCAGCCATGAAGAATACTCAGGATACATGTAATCACAGCAATCAGCTATCTGGTTTTGACCTGTTATTTTAATAATCAGTTGAAGTGTAAAAAAACCCAAAAGAATTTAAATATTCTGCACCAGGGTGCCTATGTGACATGGAAAATTAGCTCAGTTTTAAAAGGACATGTCTGGAAGAGCTGAAGCTTCTGTCTTTTCCTCTATTCCTCATTTGGGTTTCAGCCACTCATGAAATTTCACAGATAAGGCTTTATATGAAAGACTTACTATATCCAAAGGTCTCTGGTGAAACTAGGGACTGAAAGGCAATGTGTGCACAGGATCAGACACATTATAGAGATTTGTGGGGGGATTTCTTGCTGTTTACAGTGGCTCAAGCTTTGCATAACAAAAAGAAGTCCTCTTAATTAGAGATTTAAAATGAGATCTTTCAGTTATGCATATTTGATTCAAATTTCTAATTCAGAAGAGAGCCTTCCAGTTTGACTCAAAGTCAGAAATCTCTAAGTGTTTTGGATATATGCGGAGGGAAATCCAAAGTAATTATTTACAAATTACATTCTAATAGTTTTTTCCGAGAAATAAATCTAAATTCCTCTATCTTGTTCATTCTGCTTTCCAGTGTTATCACAATTCTATACCTGACCTGAATTTTTTTGTAGCAACATTGGGCAATTGTAATAACACACCTAACACCAGTGAGCCAAAAAAATCTATTGAATTGGATTCAATTATACTGATGAACCGCTCTGGTTACTTTTTGCACAGATAATATGAAACTGAGGCTAAGATCAACAAGGCTTGCAAAAATAAACTGGCGTGAGTGGAGAGTAGAAAATATACCTGAAAAACAACTTTCAGGTTCACATATTTGCAATACCTGAAACCTGACTCTGGGAATGATGCACCACTGCTATCTGAAAACAGGAAAATGCTGGGTAGAGCATGCTTCTGGTCAAAACAGAACAGCTCCAATTTACAGCTGCATTCACAATTAGCTCCCAAAAAAATGACCCACAGAAGAAGAGTTTGGTTATGGGGCATTTTCAGCAGATATTTCTGAACAGCAAAGCTCAGTGCAGTAAGCAGGTCTCAGACTCCAGCTGGTGTTTCCCTGCTCTTGTCCTTCCCTCTTTCACATCAAAAGGAATGCTTTCTCCTCGGCCTAGCTTTCATCTGCAAGCTATTGAATTTATTGAGCTCTTGGTGAGGTTCTCTGCTGGTTTTGATATGAGCTGGCTCAGAGCAGAGACCCACAGAGGCAGATCCCTAAGGAGAGGTCTGGTTTCAACCCTGCAGGACCAGCACTTGCATGGCTCTTCCTCTCCAGCTTCCCACTCTAAGAACTGTAATTACACTGGTAAATTGTGAAAAGCAAACACATACCTGCCCTCACTGATTTACATGTGTGTTTTCAGTTAGCAGACTCTGGGTCGGACTGTGAGCTTGGCAAGAGGTGAGTGTGGCTTCATTCTCTCTGGGCTGCCCCCACCCCAGGCTCTTTCAGGGGTGCTGTGCTCCCGCCTGGCACACCAGCAGAGCAGAGGAATGAGGACTTCCAGGAAAAGGCCATTTAGGGGGTTTTTTTCAAAAGAGGAAATGGAGGCTGGCAACCCTTTGGGTTTTCAGCACGAACGCTGGTGGCCGGTGCCAGTGTTGAAAGGCAAACAAGTGGCACTCTGCTTCTTGCACCATCAGCATTGCTCCCATCCACACAGAGAAATTTTTGATAGGGCTCCCTTCATGGAATAAAACTTTTCAATCTTCTGCTTACTGGTGGTGCTTCTCTTTGTGTTTGTAGACATGCTGGGGTGGGTATAGCAGCCCCCTCATGCTGGACTGGAAGTCCTTTTTATTCTTTCCTTTTTAGGTGCGTTGGACAGAACGATGAAAACTTTAGCAGCTGGTATGTGTGGTAAGTTTCAGATCTGCTTTAGAGGGAAAAACTGGCAAATGATATTCTTTGATGGATATATGGAGAGAAAGGCATTAAGAGAGACTGATAGCTAGAGAGCATTGCTCCTGGGCTGTCCCTGTGTTCTGTCTTTACAAACTAATGGAAATCATTTATCCATATCCTCCTCGCTGTACGCTGACAACTGAGCTGGGAAAAAACGATGGATGATTTCAGGGAGAAATGTTTGAATTTCCAGCCAGCACTCGCTGCTGAGCACTCAGGAGTGAGACATTGGTTTCTGGGGACTTTGATCACGTCCAGTGTGCTGGTGGGGAAACCGCAACATTTAACGGCTATTTGCAAAAGATGTTAATGAATATGTTAATTTGAAGATGTGCAGCCATCTGTCAGTGCTGCCCGCAGATGGTGATGGTACTGTTCCTCTGCTGCTGCCTCTGCCTTAGGTTCCTGATGTTGTTTTTCCTGGCCGTGCTCCTGTCCTGCGGGATCTGCTGCTGCCTGCAGTGCTGGCTGAAGCGGCAGCGCTGCCTCCCCCGACGCACCGTGGCTGTCTTTGCCCTCAGCAGCTCGGATGCCTTTTGTGGTTAGTCCTGTCCCTGCTGCAAGGTCCTGCTGGCCCTGGTGGGCTTCCTGTGGCCCATCCATACCCCAGTAAAAGGCAGTCAGGCTTGAGTGGGAGCTAGGATGCAACTAGGAGCTGTATTGCTGGTGAACAGTGGGGTGCCCAGCTCTGGCATTTTGGGGACACCTCCAGACCATGGACTGGAGGGCTGAAGCCACATCAATTTTCACCCAGCCGTACCTTGGTGCTGCCCCTGTGTTTCCATGTGTCCCAAAGGTGCCTAGCTGGGGCTTGGCCAGGCTAACACTGGAGGTGTGTGTGACTTTCTCCTCAGTGCCAGGGCATTCAGCAGCCCAACACACACAGCCACAGGCGCTGGGGTCAGGCAGCCCTTTCCAGCCTGTGTCCTTCATTTCTCACCCAGGCAAAACTGTACTGGTCTAACTTGAGCCACCCCAGTAGATAGCTCAGCTGGCTGATATGCCCTTGGGTCTGTCAAAAGGTTGTCCTGGTGGGTGCTGTTCGTTGTGACAGCCATCCTCAATATTCCCCCAGGAGCTCCCAGATTTTGAGGACTGGGCTATAATAACTATGTGTAGCATTGAGAACTGAACTGGAGTATGGCCAGCAGCATCAGCAGGCTGGGCCAGACAACATCCCTCCAAGAAAAATAAAGCTAATTCTGTCATTAGGCTAAGCCCTTCCCAGAGGACATATTACCTGCTTTCTGGGTGGTCATGGACACTGTCTCCACAGGGAGGACCCGCCCCAAACCCACCCAAATTCCTCTGTCCCAGCTTCTTGTATCTGGAGTTTGTGGTGAAAGGCTCTGTGATGCCATCCTTCAAAAATTACATCCATGCCTTTCTTGTTTCCAAGTGGTTTGGCAGCTCCTCCTGGGCTCACCCCTCTCACTCCCACGCTTGCCCTTCACGCCTGTCTGCTGTACAGTTGTGACTTTGCTTTTTCCCCAGCTACTGAAGCACCTCCGTGCCCATTCTCCGGATCCCTGAGCCCCTGCACCACTGCAGAGATTTCCTCTCCTCCTGCCCCACGCTTCAGCCTTGAGGGAACCGAATTGCCTCCATCTTATGAGGATGTTATGAAGGAAAACAAGCTCTAGACACCACGTGTTGGCTTTCAGTGATGCTACTTGGTTCATTAGAGATCTTCCATCATGCTAAAGGAGTGTGAGATCAAATCAGCCCTTTGCACCAGCTGGCCGAGAGACTGAAAAACAGCACATATTTCATCTGAACCTGAAAGATGAGACTAAATGCAACAGAATAAATGCCAAAAGCATGTGTTGAATCTGTCACCAGAGCTCAGCTTGACATTTTGATGTCTCTGGATTTCAAGCAGCTTCCTCAAAGGCCTGTCTGTATTTGGGGTTTCTGGCTCAGTCTCTAGATTTCTCTCTGTAAGGCTGCTTGAGCTGGTGCAACCCAATGTGTTTTAGGACCAAATGTTGATAAATGACTTGATAGTTACTTCTAGAAGTTGGGCTGCCTCCTTCACTCAGCGCTGTGCCAAGAAACACCCTCTGGCAAAGTCATGTTGTTCTAATACATTGTAATGCAATCATGCCACTCTGTGATGAAGGATCTTTTGCCACATTTAAAATATTTAGCACAGCATATCAGATTTGTCTAGTGCAAAAGGCAGCAAATTTATGGCCAGGGAAGGGAAAACAAGAGACCGGGATTATGGAAGAGTAGCAGTGGTAGGAGCTGGTTACAGAGAATAAAAAACTGAGTTTGCTCATTTGAGCTGTTCTTAATTTCATGGTGACTGTCCCCAGCTACTCTTGCCCTAGCACTGCAGCTTTGAATGGCCCAGAACCCACGTGGAAGTTCCCCACAGACATGAATTAGGGGCTTCGGTACTTAGTGCTTAGCTACAGAAATCTATTAGGGTAAAGAATGCCATTTTCTTTGAGGTGACCACTGCAGACAAGATGGAAAAATACTTTAAGAAGCCATCCAGACTGCCTTGTGCCTAAGCAGGATCAGCTCAACAAAAGTCATTCCTTGGAGGTATTAGCCTAACTAGTTCTCAAATTACTGAGGAAAGATGCTGAATTTCCCCCTTAGCTGGATTCCAGATGAAAGCAAAGATTTCCTTTTGTTTGTCATGGGCAGTTCCCTGAAGGCTGAGTTCAGCCTGCCTGACCTCTCTGCCTCTGCTCTCTCCGTGGCAAGGGCTGGGGGTGCAGCCAGACCTCTCTTGCTGCGGAAGGTAATGCCACACCTGGTCCCACGCTCTGTACTCCCATGGAGCCAGGAGCCCAGTTCGGGCAGCTCGGTCCATCTGGGATTAGAATCCCCTAAGATTAATGGAAGCCCACAGCCTGCCTCATGGACCACATCCCCGCCCGTAGAGTGAGGTTAGCACCAGTTCCCATGGTCAGGAAGGAAGCTGGGAAGATAAATCCACTAGAGGTTATAATATTCTCATAATGATTCTATGTAAGTACATTTGCTAGATAAAGAATTGCAGCATATTTTGAGAGAAAATTATTTGCCAGCACCACTGCAAATTATCTCCCTAAAATCTTATTTTAGAAGCAGCTTTAATGTTTGACTCTTGTGTGAAAGGAAATAAATGTTACTTGTAGCCAAATGAATGTTTGTGCCAGCAGGCTAAAATATTACTGGGTTTATTAATAAGGAAAATTAGCAAGTACAGACTCAGTCAGAGGAGAAGCCAAGCAACTTCTGTGTCCTTCTGCTGGCTGAACTTAGTAAGAATTGCAGGTAACCAGCACCTCTAAGGATCAGATCTTTCATGTACGCAACTGCTTCCACCACTCAACCCCTTCAATTTATGCCCTGAAGCATGAGATTTGATTATGTTTGTCACTGCAGCTTGCATAGCCTGTTAGTGGGCATTAAATCAGCCATCACTTGATTCCCACCTACACACTGTGTTTGCTTCAGTGACCCCTTCGTGGCAGTGAACTCCACAGGTTGTCTGCATTATGTGCTGCATAAAACATTACTGCCTCCTGCTTATTAATGGCTTGCCTCTAAATAAATTGCTGCCTTTAATTTCACTGAATGTCACCTTCTAATCAGATGGCTGGAGAGGCTAACAAGCAAGGGCTGCTCTGGTTTCAATGCCTCCAATCCCTCTGCATCCCTCTTTCTCAAGGACCAGTGATTCCCCAGGTGGTAAAAGCTTCCCCAGCCACCCAACAGAGGGCAAGCAAAGCTTTCAGCACGGAGAAACATTTGAGGGAATGGCTTTGTTCCCCTGCTACTTGTGTGCATTCAAGTGCATTTGGTTTCATGTTTGAGGCGCTTTAATTATGCACAAAACGAATCAAATTATTCCATCAGAATTGAGACAAGTGGCTTGTAGTAAAGTAAGCTAGTGGCTGTCACAAAATCAGGCTCCATCTGGAGTCACCAGCGTGGGAGAACCTGTGTGCTGTGGCACCTGTGCAACATGACAGGAGCCACGGGAGCTTCCAAAAACTGCTGAAATCCAGGAGGTATTTGCAAAAAAGAGCTCCTGTAGGGTTGCTGTGGGGGGGACATAAACTAATACTGCTGCTGGTTTGGGGTAGGGAAGGAGAGTACCCTGAGAAGGGGCTCCTGATCCTTGGCTTCCTGATCACTGGAATGGAGAAGAGGATGGGTTTCTTCCTTCTACAAAAGCGTTCTGGGTGGCCCCACCAACCTATTATTCCCTAAGACAGCTGCTTGTCCCAGCTCGCCACCTCACTCCCGTGTGCTCCAGCAGAATGGACGAGGTTTCTCCAGACCTGTGTTCCCATTCTTACACAAGCAGAGATTTTGCTGGGTAATTGATATTTTTATAAGCACTCAGCTCTTAATGAGGGCAGTTAATGCAGTTTGGCTGATGTTTCCAGAACTGCAAGGAAAGAAGAGCCATTTCCTTATAATTCATCACCTTAGGAATAGGGCTCACCTTGGAAAAGCACTTGTCCTGCTGTGACTCTCTGGCTGCCACTCATCCTCTGACTTATACTTCCTGCTGACTTGGAGAAGAAAGGGCCAACAGCTCCAGAAAAAAACAGGAAAAACACTAGAAGACAGATGTGTTTGTGGGAGAACTTGTCATCAACAAGCCTTGTGAGGGGGAAACAGGAGCAGTGCAGAGGAGCTAATTGCTTGGTGACCGTCTGGAAGCAAAAGACAAAGGGAAAGTGGTGAGGCATATGCCTGGACTTTCACCTCTGCAGATTAAGAGCTGAATAATAAAGTCATAAACTGGCTCTCAGGCAAAATAGAGCAAAACCAGAGGCAGCTGAGCCATAACAGGGCATCAGTTTGGAATGCCAGGGGGCCGGACATGAAAGATGGGAAAGTAATTGATATGTTCATTAATCTTTTTCTTTTTTTTTTTTTTAATTGTCATCCAGAATTCTGCATTATGGGCTAAAGATTTCTCCGCAGGGGGGATGAGAACGGGGCTGGGGACAGATGCCCGCTCTCTTTGGGTCACTAGATGGCACAATTCTGGCTCTTTCCTTCCTCGCTCAAAGGCATTTTACAGCAGGAACCCAGGAGCTACAGGGAGGAAATTGTTCTCGCTCCCTGTAAAGGCGGTTGGACAGAGTATTTCAGTCATTAATCACTTGCCCACAATATTTAACAGATGCAGAAGAGCAAACTGTGGGAGTCCAGCCCCTGCTGAGAGAGAAAACCTTGCATTCTTGGTGGGATTTTACTTTTTTCTCTTGGAAAGTTTATGAAATGACCCTAAGTAGATGTGCCTAAGCTGGGATAAAGTCTATAGCTGCTGAAGATGCCTTGCTGCAGCTGCACACTGGGGTCTGAGGTTCGTAGCTACCAGCAAAGATCTAGGCAGCCTCCAAAATGACTCCCCCGTACCCAAGGGCTGGTCCTGTTTGTGCTGCTGCCTTTTGTGTGTCCTTGCAGGAGAGCAGCGATTGCCCTGACAGGAGTCAAAGCAGGTCACTTGGCAAAACACCTTCCTGAACAAAACCTGGGTGCGGGTTAGAGAGACGCGACACTCAAAGGCAATTGTGTTTATTAGATCCCACTGACATTACAGCTTGTAAGAAAAACACAGTTCCACACTAATGCTCCTGTCTACTGGAAATAATTTTCAGATCTACTGAATTGGCACCAGAATCACACGGCAATGTCTGTGAAAAGGCAGGAAATCCATATCTTGGGAGACATTGATGCAGCTGCAGTAGGAGATAGCCTAGTCCACAAGGTCACAGTAGCAGCGAGCCCTAATTACAGCTGGAGTTGTTAAAAGCCCTCATGAGCAAGGCTGATCCAGGCAGGAAGAGGACGAAATGTTGCATGCAGGAAAGGACAGCCATTGCAGATGACATTTTTTATTATCTCCCTCACTTGCCTGTATCAAAATGGGAAATCAATAGCTATCTGTAAGGCATAGAATCAAATTAGCAAAGATCTTACCTAAACACTTTACTGTTTTCCATAACCTGCAATCAGCCGGGTCCCTGGCAGAGTGCACAGAGATGTCAGTGGAGAGGATAACAGGGAGCCCTACCTCAAGGAAACACCCTGGGGCAGGCACAGGGAGGAAAAGTGCTACTCCCAGCTCTCAGCTAAATCCCTGACTCTCCCTATGCCCTGGGAAATGAAGACTGAGGTGCCCAAACATATAAAGATACCCCTTGGAAGCTGGTGAAAATATGGAGAAACCTAAAAAGCTGTTGGAAGTGATGGATTAAATGTTGGGCCTCAGCTCAGCTGGAAATTGCAATTGAGCAAAAAGCCTTGGTAAGCCATCAATGGCCATCAGGAGGGGAAAATCAGTCTATTGTCATTTCTAGTGAGCTGCTGCTGACTGGAATGTAGGTAGGTATTAAGGAAATACCTTAATAACTGAGCTCACCTGATACATCTTTAGCCTTAGGGACTGGTTGTGATTTTGAAAGAAAAAATAAGTCCTGTTTACTTTCTGGGAGGTTTCTTGCTAATGAATATACAATTAAACTAGAATAGATCTGCATTGTGGCCTGATAATGAGCTAATGAGGAGTGAATCCTGCAGTCATGAAACCCGTGTCAGTATTAAATCAAACAGGGATTAACAATTAAATATTAACTGCTGATCAAAACATCAGATAGACTGTCATCAGAATTTGAATAATGAAGCCATGCAGTACTGGACTGGTTACAAAACATTAACCTAGCAAAACTAAGAGTGGTTGTGACCTTTTCCCAGTCCTCTCGTGCAGGAGATAGATCCTCAAAAACTATCATAGAGTTTGGCTAGAATAGAAGGATGTTTAAAGAATTAACCCTTATTCTACATAGATACTGAAGAAGAGAGGCTCACAAGTGTTGATGCAATATTCTTCTTCATATGCAAAGAATATTTTGCACATAAGTTCTTTGCATGTGAAGTGTATTTGAGGAGGATGAGTTAAGAAAGTATTTGGGGTATGTGTGTGCTCTATTGGTGTACCCCAAGGTGGAACACAGGGCTGGAGGGACTAAAGAAACTAATCCTTTACATTCACCCCCGATCAGGGCACAGACATTCAGTGCCCACTGAGCCACTGCTTGGTGTGACCCACGTGTTGCAAGTCACAAAACAGCTCCCACCACCTTAAAACAAGCAGAAGACCATTAGGACAAAGGCCCAGAATTCTCCTCAAGTGCTGAACAGGAGAAATCAATGGTCTGAGATTTGCAATTACACCTGCATTTCCTCTCTGCTAAACAAGAAATAAATCTTCACGGCAAGAAATAACCTTTGTGCTCAGAAAAAGTTATAGAAAACAGCAACAAGAAGCTGGCGGGCATCCCTGAGTGTTTGTGGGGAGGGATAATGTGCTGGCTGCATAGGCTGGGGAGGTTTTGATTCAGAGCTGGTGATGTCTTTGCTCAGTACCTCCTCCCCAGGAGCATCTCTGAGCTGGGTGAGCCGGGCTGAGGCTGCCTGCAGCATCTCTCCTCCCTCGGGGAGGCTGAGGGAGCATTTGCCTCTCTGGGCAGGAGTGGGAATGTGGGCAGTGGAGCGTCACTGAACACAGCTCTGCCTCTGGGATGTGTTCACCCTCCATCTCCTTCCCAGTGTGTCTCTGAGGGAGCAGGGGAGCAGGGACACAGCCAAGGAACCGGACCCAAAAGTGTTCCCAGAGTTTCCCTGCCCTGGCAGAGAGTATCAGCAGTGTCAGCTCTCCTGTCCCAAAGCCCCACAGAAAACACATTTCTGATGTGGCTGTGAAAAAGTTTTTTTAAAAACCCAGAACTCCAAGCTCTGAATGCAGCTTTCTGCAACAGCAGACAAAAATTCCTGTCACCTCCAGATCTCTTTGTGTGTTCTTGGTATAATCTGTGAATTCATCACATCGCTCATAACTCTTGTACTCGTTGTCTCTCAGGACCTTGTAAAAAAGCCTCCATCACCTCTCCTACTGTGTTTACATCTGTTCAATACAGCTCATCTGTTGGCACTAACCTGCTCTAAGTTTGGCTGACATAAATGTCTGCCAGCCCAAGCAGCGTGAACTCTGCAGGCACGAGCCTCCCTCACCTGGGCAGCAGAGCTGCCACCAGGGCTCTTGCTGAGATGGTTGTGCTGTGCTCTGAGCCCTGCGGAGGTGCCTGGGCCTGCAGCAGAGCCATATGGACCTGCTGCTGTCCTGTCTGTTCCAGGCCCCAAGTGATTCTCGACTTGGAGCCATGTCAGGGCTGGGTTATGTTTTGGCCTTGCTGGTCAGTTCTGTGCTGCAGCACAAGGTGCTGCCTGCAGGATAATTCATCAGAGGATTCAAACCCTTTATTTTCCACCATAGGAGTTATCAGAAGTGCTGCTTGGGATACAGCCCACTCCATCCTCAGCTACCCCATCTCCCTCTGGCCCACACAGCATAAGGTTTCACTTCATACTCTCTGGGAGAAGGAAGTCCAGCCTCCCCATCAAGCAGTCCATGGAGGAAGCCTGCCTCTGGTGGTGCTTCGGCACCCACAGCTGTGCACACCCAGCTGAGACTCCCCCTTTGTTTCTTCACTGCCCCTGAGCAAATCTCTGTGCTGGGAGCCTTTTCTCAACCCCCAGAGCCCATGATATGTGGTGCCCATGGTCAAAAAGGACTGAATTTGGACAGTTCCTACCAACCCTAAGAAAACTCTGTCTCAGCATCTCTTTCTATTAAAGGCATGAAAGAATGTTCACATCCATCCTTAGGGAACATGTTAAACCATACAGGGCTTTTCCTTCCCCACCCCAGTGAAGACCTGGCTGATGCTCTAACCTCATCCAGCCTATGGCAGTCTGGATTGCAGCAGGGGACAGCAGTCCTGAACTGGGTTTAAATACCCTTTGATGGAAAGGGATGATAGATTTTACTATCATTTATCCTAGTTTCTAGCTAATGTAGATATATTGTAATGCACTAGTTCTGATTTTGGATCTTCACTCACTTTGTCCAAGAAACGTTTTTATTAAGCAGAATGAAGCTGGCAATTTCCAGATTTCAGTGAGTCTAGAGCATCTGTAGTGTACATTTTAACACTGATTGAGAAGGACTGGATTTTTCAGGGAAGAATGCACCTGGATTTACAATATTTTCTCAGTGCACAGGTTCATGGACCAAAGAGAGGGTCAGACATTTGACACAGCTCTTATCTCCTGAAGAGCTCCCATCAGCCGGTAAGAGGGGCAGACCCCCATGCTGAGTGCACAGGGTCCAGATGTTGGTCAGACAGCCAGTCCCTCCCTTTGCCAGTATTTTCTCCTTTGTACACTCTGTCGACACATTGCTAGACATGGAACAGATCCATCTTGCAGTTTGGGGATCTTCATGCAGAACACCGCGGTCTGATTCAGGAGTGGCTGATTTATCTCACTTCTACCAACAGTGTTGAGACAAATGCTGAAAGAGTTTGTGTTGGTTATTTCAGTCCGTGCTTACGCACACAGCCTCAGCACTCATGACAATGGGATTCCATAAAGCAGGATCTTCTCAGAGTTTTACTTTCTTGAAGGAAAGGTTTTCTGAAGCTCTCATACTGCAAACATTGTAGCATACAGTAGATCCTTGATATTTAACTTCATCTGTATCACAACCACAAGAGCTTGAGTCTCTGTGCAATCCACTACAAATAAAAGCAGAGCTCTTTCTGGAGCACTTACCTCCTCCTCACACCCTTGTGTCCACCGCATACATTTTGGAGGTGGCTGTTTGGGAGGATGGCAAATGCACGTTTGTTACGACGGTTGCAGCTGAGGAATAGCCTTTCCTCAAGGAGTCAGCAGAATGGAGTCTTCCAGAACTGGTCTCTGTGAGGCACAGGGAGAGAAACAGGAACTGATAATGAGTGCTTGGTGACTTTCAGCTGCAAAGTTTCATGATTCAGGGAAAGCAGCACTCCAAGATGTGACATAATAACACATTTTATGTCATCCTTACACCTCAGCTCCCACATGAAGACCTTGATGCTCTTTCTAAAGCTGCCTAACTAAGACTATTCCCATTTTACAACTGAAAATATCGCCACTGGAGATAAGCAATCATCCCAAAGGATGTCCCCAAAGGACTTTCCCCACCCTGTAGCACACCCTGAGCAATGGCTCTATCCCTGAGCTGTGCTTCAGCCGTGCTTCCTCACCTCTGAAGAGATACATGCAGCAGGTGAGCAGGGAGCCGGACAAGAAGCAGCCGAGTGACCCCGCCATGCCGAGCCAGCAGGACCAGCCAAACTTGTACTGGATGCCCAGGAACACGTTGTGGAAGAGCAGAGAGGAGCGCTCCACGTAGACATCCACAGCGTACCACACGGAGCCCGTGATGCCGGGGAGACCTGCAGGGCGGGACAGAGGTGCCACACACAGAACCATGAGGGGTCAAACCTAAAGCTATAGCTGCTGTCTGCTGGGTCAGACTACTTCAGGGTGGGAAGACCTTCCTTGGACAGCAGGGTTTGGCCCTTGTCCATGCTCAGCCTTTGACGGATTCACCCTGGCTCCTGCTGATATCCTGTGCTGCCAGGCAGAGGCTGCACCTCGTGGCTTGGCACTCACACCTCCAGCACACTGGCAGCACTCAGGTTTCTGCAGCAAAAGGCAGAAAGCTCCTCCCTTCTCAGCTTGCTGTAAAGTTGTCTCCAGAATTCAATTTTCTGATCTGTTTTGATTTTCAGAACTTTGATGATGCTTTTCAGACAAACTTTAAGAAGTGAGTGGAAGATGTTTAAAAGAGCCTCTCAAAGTGCTCCCAGTGCCTGGGGTGAGTTATTAAATCTGCTTAGACTGAAGAAGAGGTAGCTGCTTGATACTGGCATAAAGTCAAATGATATTATTTGGTACCTAGTTGGCTATTTATTTTTGTGTTTAAAATTCTCCCACTGGCTTAACAGCAAAACACCCAAGCCAGTTGGTTATTTATCACCTAGAAGGGACAGACATGTTATTATCCTTTTATTAGAGATCAGCTGCAGAGATTTTGGGCTAAGTGACTTGCCCAAGGTCACACAATCTGTGGCAGAGCCAGGAACCAAAGCAGGATGCCAGGACTTTCTAGTCCTTCAGCACTTGGTCTAGAGACCTATGACAAGGTCTCTCTGCTGTATCAACAACGTTGACTGCTCCACAGTGAAACAGCAATAAATGGAAGTCAGTCAACTAAAAGCCAAGTCACCTGGTCAAAACACAAACTGAAAGCAGATAAACTGAACTACGTGCTGTTAGAGGTAGGTGGTGAACAGAAGAAGCTGCGTTGCACAAATGAATCAAATAAAGATCCTTCCTCCTATGGAAAATCACCAACCAAAATAAAGTAAGGCTTTTAATGCTTCCTCACTTTGCTAAAGGGTGTCCTACAGAATGGGGACACAGTGGGGAAATACCTGCAATGAGCAACAAAACTCCAGACACCAGGCAGATGCGCAGCTTGATGAGCGGCTCATCGGGAAGGAATTTCACACAGTCCAGTCCCAGGACCAGGAAGAGAAATCCAAATCCTGACAGGATATCTGCTGTGATCATCATGGCTCGGGTCAGCACCAGCTTCACTGTAGGACAAAAGCAGATCATTCTAGTGCACCAGGAATGGAAATGTGGGCAGGTAATGGGGTCAGATCCCATAGGAAGATTTTTTTTCTGGTGTTCAGCTTTTTTCAGCTTCCCCTGGGAGTAATACCAGACTGAGAAAAGGAACATGCCTCTAATTTTCTGTCACTGAGTAGAACAGACACTCTTTTAGTCTACACTCAAGTGTCCCCACCATTGTAGAAACATCTCTGACTCTTACATACCAGGATGCTCGGCGTAGATGGAGTCATACTCATCACAAGTTTGGATCCCATCAAAAACATTTGTGACGCATTCCCACCACAGGCCACGGCACTTTGTACTCACCTGTGGATTGAGAAGACAAAAAAGACGATAAGTTAAAATATCCGCCAACACAGCAGGTGGTCATCTTAGCCCTTCAACAGAAAGCCTGGTCCAGTTACAATAATGGTAAACCAGTGTTTAGCTTGAAGAAGAGAAAAAGCAGCAGGATGGAGGAAAAGGACAATGTTTTCTGTGTCCCTACTAATGTTTTTTTACATTAGAGCAAAGGATAAAAATTCTGAAGGAAATTTCTGGGAGGAACGGGGGGGTGGCTGACCAGAGAGATCTAAGAGCAGGTTTGCTCACTCATTGCCAAACGCTTGTCTAGGCTGAGCTGGGCAGGGCTACGGACCAGACAACCTGAGACTTTGCTGCCCATGCTCCCCTTACACCATGTGGGAGAGGAGTGCAGAGGAGTCTGGATGTGAGCCCCTCTGCAGACACCTGGGGACGGCTGCCCCCAAATGACTCAGCTGTAAACACCGGCTGGGAAATGAGAGGCAGCCGGTGCTGATCCTGGCCCCGGGGCTCCCGGTGTGCTGCCAGCCGTGGGACCACGCGTGCCCAAGCCACAGTCATCGCTGAGACATCCAGTCTGGGGCAGAGGATGCAGGAGCATCACGGTTAATCGTCTCCGCTGTCCTCAAGCCATAGATACCATTCCCAGCCCAGCCTTCCGTAAATCACTTTAATATGGGAGGTGTTTTCATTACCAATGCAAATATGGCAACAAGCACCTCTAAAATATTCCTGGAATTGCTCGTACAAGGAGCAGAGTTAATGTCGGTGCAGGTTTGGACTCCAGCCCGCCCGCTGCTGCCAGCGACACCCGCTGCAGTTAATGGAAGGAGAAACTCTTCCAGCAAATGAGTTTCACGCAGGGGAAGGGGACCAGGCTTGCTTGGATGATGCAATAAATTCATTTTTCTTGCACTGTGTAAATCACAAAGCAGATAATAACATATCTCAGCCACGTAATAAAGTCTTATTCAGGATGTATTGAAGTCTGTAGCCAACCGCAGTATTTTCTCCACAATACAATGCCTGAGCCAAACTGTGCACCTCCTCTGTGATACTGCTCTGTGCATCAAAGGTGAGTAAAAATTACTCACTACTTCAGACTGGCGGAAGAGATACTATTTATATTTGAACGAAAATAATCTACATGTTTTATTTCATGCAGATGAAAAGTGCTTGGCATTTCTGAGAATTTCTGGGCATATGTAATGAAAAATATGATGAAAAATGAGAAGCAGTGATGGAAAAAACTGATTTCATTGATTCTGTGCTTTTCAAGAGAAAAGCATCTTGTAAAACAATTTGCCATGTCTACATTCGATACGTTTTTTCCATGGCCCTCTTAATGCAGTTGCAGGTCCTCTTCTGTCTTAACTCACCACCATACAGGCTGTGCTTGAAATTAGCATATTTTTATTACATTCCATTTTGTTCCACTTGTATTTATATAATTTTTCTTTCCTCTCAAACCACCATAGGCTTATTCATACTACTCTGCATTCAGCTAATAATGCCAGTTACTATATTATAATGTCAGCTCACATTATTATTGTTTTTTAAATCTTACAAGCAGCACCTACATCTAAATTATTTATAAAGACACTAACAGGATTCCAGGCTTTGTCACCCTCCAAGCAAAACAGAGGCCTTAAGCACAACAGTTATGGTCTAGCTTGTGAAATAACCCCTTTCCCAGACTAACAGAATCTTGATTAATGTTTTGCATTTCTTGAGATGTTTCAGTTGTCACTACTCCTGCTAGAGCCAGCACCAAGCACGGGCAAAGCAGGGACCAGCACATCTCCACACAGCCTGTGTGCAGCCAGGGATAAATGTCCCACTGCCTGGTGCAGGAGGGATGGGAAAGGATGTCAGTGTGGGGACCTGTGGCTGCCCTGAGCCACTGCTGAGCTACTCTGGTTTCTGCTGCCAAGGGCCAGAATGACACCAGGAACCAACTGCTCCCCTCTGCTTTGTGCACAGTTAATCCTTCTGGTTGTTAATCTGCTCCCAAGCCACCCCTGGGCATCTTCCCTTGCACTGACAGCACAGACCTTCAGGCACACGGGAACTCGCTGCTGTAAAGGGGGCAGGGGTCAGGGCATGGGGCATCATGTGGGGACGTGGATTTCCCCATCCCACTGCCGGACCTGTGCACCATGTCAGTAGCACCAATTCCTCACCACCTCTCTCCCCCCATAGCAAATCTGCTCCAGCTTCCCTGGGCTCAGCCAAGGACTCCCTGAGCAGCCAAACATCACAGCCATGCTCCTCATCTCCCACTTCGATTATGAAACACATTGCCACGACGAGCTTTCCCTAACACAAGTATGCATGTAAAACATGAACTGCATAATGACTGTAATAGATATAATTATATCCTATTCATAATGTATAATTAATATTAAAATAATTCTCATACAGAAAAAAAAAGAGAAAATTACAGAACAAGCACACACTTCTCCTTCTGGGGAAAGCGGAGAAGACAAACACGTAAGCGATGTTAGTCACAGTGTTTTGCCGCACTCCGAGAAGGTGCCAGCAGACAACGATTACAAGCCCAGCCCGAGAGTAAAACAGGCAGCATTTAACAGTAGTGGTGGTATTTATAATCCACCTGCATCAGGGAGGGACTGTCTACACAATACAGCACTCGTTGAGAAGCAGATTATGGGTTTTTTCCACTACAAACTACTGCAAAAATTGACCCAGCCCTGTCTTGATGCTTCACAAGGAGCCACCAAGTTAAACAACTTTCTGTGTGGCTATAACCTGTTGTTTCTGAAGGGAGGTGAGGGGCTGTGGAAGTTGAGTCAGGGCCCCTGCAACCTCCCTGGAGGTGGCTGCTCCTGGCACTCACTCCCTGGCCTCTTCTTCCTGGGATGCTCCTCTCCCGTGGGACCACAGTGAGGGCTTCATCCTCCCCGGCTGCTGGGGGCCAGGGTCAAAGCCAAGCAACCAGCCAAGAGCCAGCAGCTACAGCTGCTGAAGGATGGAGTTCCCTTCTCCTGGAGTCAAAGTTGCCTAACTTACCCTTTTTCCAGCTGAAAACAGGAGTCACTGTGGACTCCACGCCTTTCTGGCCATGGACATTCCCCTGTTTAGAGAGGCAGTGAGTCATTAGGGTCATTAAGGAGATCAGTGGTCAGGTATTAAGGCTGGGGGCGTTTTGCTCCATTATTTAGTATTCACACTCAGAGCCGGAATGTGAGAATAGTGGTTGCTAAGAACCAAACCGGGTGTTAATGGAGCACTTCGGACAGCCCATCGCAGGTGCCTTTGCTCCAAGAAGACAAGGTTACACAGCCTCAGGGTAACGGACTGGTTCTTTACTGGACTCGCTTTGCTCAGGAGCTGGGCTTCTCTCTTCTGGTTTTCCCTACAGTCGGATTCACTTGGCTTTTCTGAGTATACTGATACCTTCATCTGGCTACTTCCTGAAAGGAATCTGAAGTATCTCCCAAATGAAGAGTCATATCCCATCCAGCATCACTGGGTGCACTTTAATTGCCCTGTAAAGAGGCTCACAGAGCAGACACGCTGACCACCAGCAACTGCACTGCATCGGATCTGTGATCACCTCAGCACTTACATCCACTTTTTAGGGTGGGACTGACAGTCAGATTGTCAAGATTTCTTGTGACATAAAGAAAAAAATTGTTTTTCTTGTAATCAATTTTATCCTTCTCTCCTTGGATAATTCAGCCCTTCATGTGCTGCAGCTAAACGCTGGATTGCAATCACAGAGTGCAGAGGAGCTCGTCTGGTTTCATATGCTGGACAGCAGACAGAAAGTTTCCTGCTGATACATTCAGCCAAACTTTCTGTCTTGGAAGGTGTTTCACCTTCACTGCCTGAAGTATCCAATTTGCAGATACCTACACCAATTCCTACCCTGTGGACCCACAGCTCTTAAATGTACAGAAATGAATGGCTGTGCTGGGAAGAAAAAGACAAATTTGCAGTATTGAGTGCTGGAAAAATATTGATGATTTGGGGCCTGGAGCCTTTGGGGCACACCTTGCATGTAAGCAGCAAT
The DNA here is from genome assembly GCA_013397115.1 of Edolisoma coerulescens. Lineage (NCBI taxonomy): Eukaryota > Metazoa > Chordata > Aves > Passeriformes > Campephagidae > Edolisoma > Edolisoma coerulescens. The sequence goes on along the minus strand of VWZW01002522.1, from coordinate 275,214 downwards.
CTGCTCCCTTGTTTGCAATCATCTTTTGCCAATACCTTTCTCTAACATGAGAGTGCTACTGTCCACACGAGTTCCAGGAGATATTGAGTCCCCACGCTCCCCTTAAATTTCTAGTAGCCCTGTAGCTCAATGGCTGTTCAGAAAAAGACTTGAGGAGCACAGCTGTACATGCTAGATGTCTCCACCAAGAAGTGTGGACTGCAGAACTAAAACATCTCCAAAATATCCATGCAGGCTGGACACACAGGGTAACTCCATTCAAGTTCATGCACATTTAAAACTAGACCCTGTAGATCTTTCCTGAACTTACTAAGTGAGAGCACAGTCTGGATAATAAAGTCTGGCAAAGAGAATTACACAAAATACCACTTTTCCCCTGCTCTTGCCACAGTAATTAATTTAATTTTCATCCACTTTCATCCAGCACAACAGGGAGAAAGAACATGAGAGTGGAGCAATGACACCAGGAACCAAACTCTCTCGAGGACACATTGGTTTTGGTGATCGGGCTCTCCTCACCCCAGTCTTACCTCCAGGGAGTCATCAGCATTCACCATCCAGCAGTCTGTCCAGGTAGATGTTATCAAAAACCCAGCAGAGAAAAAAGCAAAAAAGCAGCCCACATACTGGACGAAAAACTTCATGCCAGCAGGTGCTCAGCACATCCAAGGGAGTGAGAACAGTGCCCAGCCTTGTTCCTAAAGCCGGGGTAGAGACAGAGCCTCAGTGTCCCAGAAGACCGCCCTCCTCTCACAGTGACCATGAAGAGCAGGACCTCCTCACTTGTGCAGATGCCGCCTGGTAGTGATGGCTGCAGGAGCAGTGGTCACCTGCCAGGGGTCAGGAGGAGGGTGAGAGCTCCCACGGGAGCTGCTGCAGCCAATCCGCCCTGCGCCGCTACAGCTCTTGTCATGCCTGACTGAAGAGAAATGGGGCTGCACAGAAGCGACATGCAGTAACTGGAGCCCTGGACTGGCAGGGGGGCAGGTATCGTGGCACGTTTTGTCAAAATAGGGATTAGAAAAAAGAGTCAAAACTTGTTCTCCAGGGCAGAAGATCTGAGCACTGCTGAGGGACACAGAGCTCTCACGTGCACACACACACATTTATTCCTGTTCAATGGTTCAGGCCTTAGCAAGGAGCAATTACAGCGTGTCTTGGTGTAGATCCCAGGCCCCTTGGTTGTTTCCCTGCTGGTCTCTAGTGCAGTGATGATCTAGTGCAATGCAGGAATGTCACCAGGGAGGGAAAGGAAAAGGTAGCAGTCATGGGCCTTCGGACCCAACATCCACCCCCATCCCAGCTCAGATTCAGAGCTCTATATTCTGAATTTAAGTCAAACTTCAATATCTCTCATGCCCTAGGCCTCAATTCGTTCATGGCATGAGTACAACTCCCATGTGGAAATCTTGAAGTTTTCAAACCAGTGCCAGTCTGGAGGATTTCAGCTGGATGGAAATTCCCTGCTTGCTTGCTCTGATTGCAAACTTCCTGTTTTCCTGCCGGACTCCCCAGGTGGGCAGGGGTCACACAGGCTGGGGCCTCTGTAAGAAGCTTCTCAATGTCTCTTCTCATGCAGTGCTGAGAAAGCCATCAGGGCTCCAGAGCAGCTTTCAGGAAAACCAAAGGGGAGTGGGACTAGAAATTCCTCCCACCCCAAAGGCACAAATGCACAGAAACTATCGCATCCTCAATGATCTTTATTTTTGAATATAAAGAGAAGCAGTAACAGGCTGAAGACCTGCCTTGAATGAGCGAATATTCAACACGGGGCAGAGGAGCAGACTTGCTCTGCGTTCAGGTTTGCTTCCAGCCTTTGCTTGCCCAAGCTGGCGGTGTCTGTCATCTCAGCTGCCACCTCCAGATGGAGCCAAGCGGCACCTTTACAGAACTGCTCAAAGCTTCTGCTTCTCCGGGATTTCCCTCCAAATACCACAGCAATGAGAAGTTTATTATTACAATAGATAACCCGTATGATTCCTATCATAACGTCATGAGGCAGTTTTACTGTCAGAGATCACAATTTTTACCCTCGATGGGTGGCTCACCCCACTCCTCAGAGGTCACTCTGTGGAATCCTCAGCACAACCTTTGGGACACTTAAGTGGACAATAAAAGTCCCAGGTCATAAAGCCAGGGTATGCAGGAGGCTCTGCGGCTTTAGCTTTCTGTTTTCTGTTTCCTAATTCCACTTGTAGAAGCTGAGAAGTGAGGAACTTCTCTTCTTCCATCTTTCCCAGATGTAGGTCTGGGTGCAGTTATGTGGATATGATGCTTTCTGCTGAGTTTTCTGGTATCCAGATGTCTGTATAAGTCAAAGAAACCATCATGATTTTCAGTTCATGGCTTTCTGTGATGAGGGTAGCTTTGTGTTTTCAACAGTTCTGACCCACGGGGGCATGGCAGTGGCCACACAGGTCCCATAAAGGACAATGACTTTCATTTATATATATAGTTAGATAGATAGATAGATAGATTGGATTTATGTGAGACAGGTACTGACAATATACATCATCTTCCTCTACTTGTCGTGTACTGTTTTCATTAACCTGTCTGCACCCATTTTTAAAAAGCATCCTAGTCAGTTGGTATTAGTGGCAACTCAGAAAAAGTGGTGTGGTGAGCTCAGAAAAGGCCTGAAAAATCTGAGACAGACTTCCCACAATCAGCATTAAGGCCTTAGCAGTGTCAAGACCAGAGTTTAACAACAACAGAGCCTGGATTAGCCAGGAAATGTATTACAGCCATATGAATCTCCTTGCCTTCTCCTTCTGTCCTGTACCCGAACACAAGCTACTTTCAGAGAGGAAAGCCCAGTGGAAAGAAAGGGGACATTTTCTCTTATTTGGTGCATGGTGAAAGTGTCTCAGTACAAGCACGACAGAGGTGGAAAGTGAAAATCTCCCATGGTAATAGCCAGAGAGGTGTTTCTAAGGTTTTGTGCTGGGCACACCGTACTCCGTTCCTCCAGCTCTGCCCATCAAATGTCCATGGATGTCAGACCAAGGGGCAAACTCCACTCAGGGATGGAGGCAGCACGTGAGGCACCAGTGCTGCCTGTGCTTCACTCCATCTCTCCACAGCTGTTATTGCAGTCCTGGTGATGTCGTGTTTACTTTCCGCATGCCCAGCAGTGTGTTGCTGTCCCAGCTCCTTCCACCTCCCTGTGTTCACCTTCCCTGCAGGGCAGGGCAGGTGAGTGACCCTTCCTGGAGCAGGATGCCAGTGCTTCCCTGGCCATGAGTCACTGGGGACAGGAAGTGGCTCCAGCCATTTGCATCTAGCTTGGGGCTCTGGAGCATCCTGGCCTGGACAGCAGAGCAGGTCAGGATCCTCCAGTTTTCCCTCGTGCGAGGCTGCTGCAGAGCGTGCAACACAATGAAGACAGTTTATGATTTTTCACCTGATGGAGAGACCAATCCAATACCTGGTCCTTCTTTAGGTCCGTGTCTCCAAACAGTCCCGTGGAATCTGCTGTAGCTACTAGAAAGAACACAATAGTCTTTATTTAGTAGAAAATGGTAAGATACATATATCTTTATTTAAAACAAGTCAGCATCTTCTTGAAGCAAAGTCTGTAGCAGTTTCTCATCATGGTCTGCTTTCCTAACTTGCATGACAGATGTCCCCTCAGCTTCAGAAAACAGCTCTCTCAAAATAACCTCCCAAGATGTCTTTGTATAGCCCAAAACCTGGCTGACATGACTCAGTGTAGCTTTCCAGTGATTTTGTAGGCTGTACTACATATGCTAACTGTGCTTTGACACTAACAAAAGCATTAGGGTATCCTAATATTTGATTGTCAGAGCTTGGCCTTGTCGGGCTCATACTCTGCGTGGTATCGATGCAGCAAAACTTTGCTAATGGAAGAGTTTTATCACCTTGACTACACTCAGCCCCAGCTCAGGGACAAATGCACCATGGGTCGATTGCTTTTATTACTCATTAACACAAGGTGGTCTGTGCTCTCTGTTAAAGCCAAGATATTTATGTTAGAGAGAGTGGCAGAGAGAATCTACTGCCAGTCTTGGGAGCTGGTTGTCACCAGTCTATTTACAAAATGACTTTTGCAGCAACACCCCACTGAGGTTGCAGTCTCATGAGCACAGAAGGGTGGTGTTCTGCCTTTACTTCCTCAGTGTCTAATATATAGTGTAGCAGAGGGCCTGGAGCAAGAAGGAAGTGGTGATGCTGTGCATTCATGCATGAAATACAGACCTTTCTGCAAACAGGCAAGCAGCCTGTGAGGTGACTCGTGTTCAGAGCCAGGGGCTTGTCCAGCAGGAAGGGCTCAGGGGTCAGAGGTGATGGAGAGCTTTGGAAGGGGTTTTCCTAAGAGCTCTTCTGCTCCATGGGCTTGTCTGCCCAACCCTTCCCACTCCTCCCTCCTGGTTGTACCCCCTCCATTTTCCTGCTTCACACACCACCATCCACGGCCTCTAAGTGCCTTCACCTCCCGAGCAGTGCTCCTTGTACGTGAGATGTGTACACAAATAAATTACAGAGCAGTGTGTAATGTACCCCTTCAGCCATGCTCATATGGTCACAAAACCCTGGGATTTAGCTTGGCCTTAGCTCAGTAACCCCAAGAAAAATAATAAGACTTCTGAGCAACCTATGATTTTTCAAGGAGGCAATACATAAGATTAAAGGAAAATAGGAAAGCAAAGGCATGTTCTGGTAGATGAGAGCTTAAAGGATTGGTAAGTAAAAACTGTGTTTGTACATGTGTGTGTGTGTGTCTGTGTATATTATACACGCAGGTATGATGCTTGCATACACTCCTTTAAACCAGCTTTTTTAATCATTCCAAAGCAATAAATGCTAAAACAAACGTTTCATTACAGTCTTTTCAGGTTCTCAAAGTACCACGTTCTCTTCAGTACAATAAATTTAGTTTTATGGCTGCCTATGAAATCCCACACCTGAGAAACACCTAATCTCAATGATGTATTACTAACCCCATTTTAGAGCTGGGGAAAACGGGGCCCTGGCTAAGTGCCTTTAGATCGAGAACGAGGAGTCACAGTCCCGCTCCTCCTTAGCACCGGGGCAGGACTCTCTGCTTGGGCGTGGTGAGATCCGTGTCAGTGAAAACGTGTGTGACCACTCGGCTTTCCTGAAAGCCGCCAGGGAATACGCGGTGCCGTCACTGCATGCCAGCTCCGCGAGGGTGTGCGTTGGCAAGGGAGCTGGGCAGTGGATCAGACACACCTTTTCTCGGCATGTCACAGGTTCCAGTCCACGGCCCTCGTCCCCAAGCACCCCGGGGGCTGTTGATGTCCTGCCACGTCCCTGCCGCGTCATCCTCATCCAAGCGTGCCTTTCCCAGCATGAGCCTGAACTTTCCCGTGCGCTGATACGAGGGTGATTAAAGGCAAGTGAAGCACAAGCTCTGTGCCACTACTAGCAATCGTTCAGGAAGGGAAGGGAGAGCAGCGTGAGCATTTAGCTCTCCCCAGAGTACCCGAGAAAAGCACGGCAAGAAAGGTGCCGCGGTGGAAGGGGTTTGTGTCGTGTCTGCGCTCGGCGGCTGCTCCTCAGGGACACCTTAGCGCAGTGAGAGGGGCCGTGCGTGCGCCTCACCCTGCAGGGCTCTCCTGGCTGAAATCCAGCCCCCCTTGTGACTCACTTCGCAAGAAACATCCGCTTCAGACCTCTGTGCCTCTCGCTGATACTCCCCAACCTGCTTATCAGGGTGACGAAAGACCCTCTAAGACACTCATCAAGAAAGGGATGAAAGTAGCTACTGTGTTAGAAATGCACAGTTTGGTAACAGGATGTTTGGTCTGCTATAAAAAGCCCAGGAGGACAAGAGCTGAGGCTCGGAGGGAACAGTTGCTGCTGTGATTCACAAACCGTGAGCACAGGAGAGTTTTGAGGTCTGGTTAGAGGAGTGGGGGCCAGGTTTGGGTCCAGGATCTGCAAGGAGCTTCCCTGAAGAGCTCTGAGGCTGTGACTGTTAAAATCAGTGGCTGCCCACCTGCCTGGCACCAGTCTCTACCCACACACGCACTGTCCCCTTCTGCTTAACATCCAGCGTCCAAGCTGCACACTGAACACTGCCCAGAGCTGGCACAGAGTGACCCCCGGGTCTGCCCCCCAGCCCCGGGGCACTGTACCCTCAGCGCACAGACGGGCTCTGGCAAGGGGGAGAAGCCAACTGCAAACAAAGGCTCCTGAAAGGCCGCCCCTTCACTCCAGCCCTCTCCCTGTGCAGGTAAGGCACAGGGCAGGGATGTTTCTGCCCCTGCTGCGGAGCAAATTATCAGGAGCAGAGCCCCTCATGTCTCACATCCACCACATCACTCCCCACCTTCATCATGCACGCAAGCTGTGCTGAGGCTGGAGGACAAAACCACGGAGGAGGAAGAGAAGGAGGGAAGAAGGGGAAGGACAACTTAATCCTTGATGGAAATCTCCTACAAGGGCAGAGTTGCAGTCCCAGCCCTGGGACAGGTGACAACAACAGACTCCAGTCCTCATCTCACCCAAGGCATTTCTATAGGGAGTGTCTTCATCTTCTCTACTTTCTTCTCCCCTGTCCTGTCCTCTCCCCCACATCAGAGTATCTCTGTGCGCTAGGAGAGGAAAGCACAGCATGTGCTTTCCCTCCTTCTTCTATCCCGTCCCTGTTCTGCCCTGGTGGTCCTGGTTCACGTAGGGCCCGGTTTCTGTTCTTTATGAAGTGTTGTTCCTCACCCAAGCTCTCCCAAAGGAGATCATCCCTCCCCCCTTTTCAGGCTTAGAGCTTCATTTGCACCTTCTTTGTCAGCAGCTCAGGGCGTGGGCTCCCGGAGTCCTCCCGAAACGCCCATCGGCAAAGCCTCTGTGTACATCGGGATTAAGGGAGAGTTTCACGAGTAGAGAGACACAGCTTTGAGAGAAACACCCCCAGCCTCTGACCTCCAGCCAGATAACTGGGGTTTTTAACTCCCTCTAGGCATTGAAATATGACCTTGGTTTTCCAATGTGCTCTCCCAGTCCTAGAGATAAAGGGTGTGTTGGAAAGTCCAGGGAAGAAACTCCTTCCCTCTTCCTCTGCCAAAACGCAGCTCTGCTTTCAGTGCAGATGGGTCTTCCACTTGGCCAAGGCTTTTCAAGAGTTTCATTCCCATGTAGGCACTGGAATAACTGGCCACATTTAAATACTTACTTAAGGGTTTAACCCTGCTCCCCACTGAAAAATCCAGCCATGTGAGTCACAGCAGGGGCTACTGAGTGCTTCAGAAATACCTGGCTCTGATTTGAGTGTCCTAAAGAGGACTGAAGCACATTGAATGTCAATACTTACAAATCCCATCCTTCTGCTCCTCTCAGTTTCCAGAGACAACTGCTTGTTGGAAGATGATTTTACAGGGCCAGCGAATCTCTGAGGATGCTGAGCAGTTGTTAACTGGTTCTGGTGTGTCACAAGGTTTCCTACAGCACAGTAATCTGTGTATCTTGAATTTTACCAATGTCCAAGGACAGCACAAATAGGTTTGGTCCTATTGATCCCCAGAGGAATTCAGAGCAACATGTGAAAGGGGCTACATTCAGCAACCTGAAAAAGTTGTGAAACCTCATCTCCTAACATTTGCATTGCCCCTAACAGTCTGATCTAGAAATCTGGCAAGAGTTTATGGCAGAGCCTTTCTAGGAAGGACACTGGAGCATTTTATCTTCCCAGCACCAATTACCTGACATGTCATAAGGGCTTAGGAAAAGGGCAGTGGTTGTGGTCCAGGCACAAAAAGGTGAGACATAGCCATACCCTGAGATGAGAATCTTTGAGTAATTTATAAAGTGCTGAGTACAGCTCAGGCTTTTCCTTGGCGTGAAGGTTGCCCCCAAAAACCAGACTCACAGGTACTTGATCCTGATGGCTCACTTGGTCAGTGGTTGAGCAATATAAATGGTGGTAATAACTCTGACTTCACAGAGGTAACTCTGTCTTCAGGACTGTCTGAACAGTGGTTCCTGGGGAGGACCTCAGATCTAGTCATTAGGCATCTTCACCTTATCTCTTTGTAATATCACTCCAATGCCCCCTTCCTTCCTTCATCTGATTTCAGGAAGAATAACCTGAGGTTATTCCAAAGAGGAAAATTTTTCAGTGGTGATTCTGAAGGTGATCAGATTCTTGCCAGTCTCAGGAAATTAATTTCATGACTAGGGCATCAAGTTCAAAAATGAGTATGGGCACCACCCATCATTGAATTCCTGGTGGACATTTGGTGAGGTTTGGGTAGAAATGTGATTCTTGCTATAACTGGTCCTGGAGGATCAGGACCAAGACCTTGGAGGCATCAGGAACATGATGAGAGCAAACAGGATGGGTAGATGGCAAGGGTTAGGTCTTCACAGAGCCCATTTCCTGGAGGATCTGAGAGATGTTTTTCTATCTGCACTTAGAAAACTCTTCCATGTATGGTACCAGGGATGAATTTTATTTTGTTAGGATCTTGATACACACATCTCTCATGGCTCATGCACTATGACACTCACATGTACATGGATCTGCCTCCCTCTCAGTCCGGCCTAGCTCTCACTTATTCTCCTTGCTTCCCCTCTCCTGCCCTGGGACTGTGACACCAGGAACGGCTGCTCTCCATGTGTTCCCTAGTGGTACATGGTGGGGAAAGTGGCCACACTTTGTGGTTGACCCTTCTGACAGGACACACTTTCCATCTGCCACGTCACTGCTGACTGTCTTCCCCAGATGCCCCATCACACCTGTCCCATCATGACACCATGATTAGTTTCATACCTTTTGAAAATGACATTTTTTTTTATATATGATGTAAACCTACCCTCTATCTACAGCACATAACTCCCTGCTTTTCCCACCATTACCTCTCTAGTACTATGAAACTCATTGTTTCCAGGAATTTGATTGTGTCTGACTTTTGTTTTCTATCTGGCCTCTGGTACAGAATGTCCAGTGAAAGAACAATACTGAAATAGAAAAACTGAAAACAAAATAAATCCTACCATACGGGTCAAATCTCTTGGCCTCTAAGGGTTGGGTTTCATGCCATGGAATCTCTATCAGAGCTTCCAGTATTGCTTTGGGAAACAACACATGAGCAGCCAAGTGCAAGACCACCTTTATTCCTCAGCAGCTCACTGCCGCGCACGGGCAAGCCCTGAGATCTGAGAGCTGTGGGTAATGACACACAAAGTACAGCTTCACACGTGCCAAAACCACTTACTTACAGATGAGAAAGATTCCAGTGTTTTTGGGGCATTCTGAGGCACAGCCTCAGGCCCTGCAGTCATTTGTTGGTTGCTGATTCCGAAGAAGAGAAAAAACAAAAGTAACACGTGAAAACTGAGAAGCCGGGGAGGAGACATGATTCTTTTCAGAGCCCTCACTAGAGGGAGGTTTGGAGGAGAAGTCAGGAGTTCAGCCAGCCTCACACAACTTCAGTGTGTTACATATAAGCACATTTTAGCTACAGCCAGATGAAATCCATCACGTGAAGAGTGGAATTAAACTACTCCCAAAACTGTAACCTTATTACAACCGGTGAGAAAATATGAATGTTTGAATGACTGCAAGAAGAGGATTGATTATTAGCTTGGTTTATCTCCAGCTGATTAGGAATTCCAGGTCATGTCTGCTGACCAAACATAGATAGGTTCATGCTGTTTCTGTCCCCAATATTTTAGAAGGGATAATTAATACAGCCTATTTTAAATCGTATTTTCAGAATATATTCCCTGTATGTAATCAGTATCAAATAAGTCCCGTCAGTCCCTCCAAGTGATGCTGCCTCCATCAATCACAAATTTCAATACCAAAGAGGAAATCTGAGCTTTGCTCCTGGAAATGATGATTTCAATTCATCTGTGCAGGTAAAAGCTCTGGTTTTGGTACTGTTCACTGCCCTGTGGTTTTTAGGCAGGTAGGAGTCATTTGAAGGAAGACTTCAACAACCTTTTTGCAAAACTTTGTATTGAATGTCAGCCCTGCAGGAGTGAGCAGCAGATGAAGGGTTAAGCTTTCCTTGTGCTGCCGCCCTCTCCAGCCCTGCAAGCCGTGATCTTTGGCTGCTTCAGCTGCCACCATGGTCAAACACAGTCTGCCCCTCACTGCAGAGCAGGCTGGACACAATCCTGACTAATCCCAGGGAAGATCTGCAGAGGTCTTAGATCCTCCTGACATCTGGGCAAAGACATCTGGGCGCTGCCTGCAAAACAGTGCTTGGAGCTAAGGTTCAGCTGGGGTGTTTCTCCTGGACGGATGGAGGAGTAAGTGGGAGAGAGAGAAGAAAAAGCAGCCTGCAGATAAACAACGAAGTCTTTTTAAGGTTTTTCTAGACAATGTAAACCTGAGCTGAACACCTGTGGTTCTACCAGTCTGCCCTTTTCCTCCAGAACCTTGGGGACTTCAAATGAAACAGCAAGTCATAGGGTTCAAAAGAAACAAGGTGTTGCACTTTGCTGTGAAGCAAAAGAAGAAGAGTAAATCTGCAAAACTCCTTCCTGCAGAATGCTGCAAATGCCAGAAGTTTAAAAAAACAAACAGCTGAATTTATGGAGGGAAAATCGAGTGAATAAAATAAAAGTTAAAAGTACTGGCACCAGCTCAAGATATATTCAGGCATGCATCACGGCGGGCTGTAACACATTTTGGGGAAGGGTCACTGTGCTTGCATTTTTTCCTGGCTCTGAAACTGGCTGCCACCAGAAACATGGGCTGGAGTGCTGTTGTCTGGCCATTCCCATTTTCTAGTCCAGTTACAGAGCTTGTGCCTTCACTCTGAAACCAGAATAATGCAGCTGTGCCTGTGCTGCACACCTGCTGCTCTGTGCACCTGCCCATACTTATAATAACTTATAATCAGATGTTTACCCTTATACACGAGTTCTAGCTCACGGATGAATTCAGGGGAGTCTGGGGGCCAGCTTTAGTGTGCACAAGGACAGAGAACCACACGTGAGCCCGTGCTTCCCAAACACAGGCATTGCACAGTGAGACCTTCCCTGAGAAATGTCTGAGAGAAGAGGAAACCAGGCTGCTCGCCTGCAAGTCCTGGCAAGTGTTAAAGCTTGTTTTTGCCAGAAAAGGAAACAGGTATCGTTTACTACCCACAGAGCTCAGATCTCTGCTGAGTACAGCGCTGAGGCTGCTCTCTGACTCACACCCCCAAGGGAGCGACATAACCAAGGTGTTGAGCATTTGGCCAGTGCAGCCAGGGCTGTGGCACACGACGGCAATCTCTTTGAACAATTAGAGGAGTTTCTCTACCTGTAGACAGAAACATCCCAGTTTGATTTCAGGGACTGTCTATGCACACGCCTCTTCTCACTTGGTCGTGCTATTGTAAAGGACAAAAAATGCAACTTGCACTTTTACTTACGAGCAGGCAAATCACTAAGGACTGTCACCACGGGAGTACCTTTAGCCTAGAGAATACAGAGGAGATTGCAACATCTTGGATAAACCCAGGTCTTTCAGCTGAGATTAATGATCTGAAGAAATGGTATTTCCCAAAAGTAAGGTATAAAAACTAGGTGAAAATAGAGTGAAAACTCTTTGGGACTTCCAATGGAAAAAAAACCCAAAAGAACCTCAGGCAGAGGAGGAGAGACAGTGATTATGGAGTAAAAAGAGGTTTTATTTTGCCCATTGCAGCAGTGCAGAAAATCATCCAAAAAAAGAAATAAGATACTTTATTTCTCAAAGAAAGGAAGGAAGTTCAGAAGAGGAGACTAGGTGCTCTTAGGGATAGTGTAAAATCCTCTGCAAATTCCAGAGCACTGAGAACACTGATGAGTGAGAACACTGATGAGTGATGAAGGGGAAAAGTGGAGTTTCAGTGTTTATCTTGCTATATAAATTCCTTGTGATGATTCCACAGAAATAGTTTCTGAGTTTTGAAATCTTTCATGAAACTCGAGTAAAAAGTATCAACCTCAAATTGTCCCTAGAAAGCAAAATACAAATTGGGTGTTCATGAGGCCGGCACTGCGCATGAGGGGACTGTGTAAACTCTGTGTACAGATTGTCAGGGATGTTCAGTGGTCAAAGAGACACTGGCAACTTGTGCTGCAGCCTGTGAGCACTGTGGAAGGTCCGAGAGCACATGGATATGTGTCCTTCTTTCCTTTCATTGGCTTTGTTTGACCCAAGGCCACTCTGTCACCCAGGAGCACTGCCCAGTGCAGCACCCTCAGGCACAGGGGAGCAGTGGGATGGCTGTACAGCCCCTCAGGAGCGCAGCGTCCATCTCCAGGCAGGTGTAGGCTGTAATCCCACAATAACCCTCACAGAATATTGCTGTCTCCAGTCTAAGTTCTGTGGCCTCCTGGAAGGGGAAGAAACTGAGCACACATGCTGTCCTACTGTATGAGCGAGTAGTCAGACTCCCACTACAGACAGATTTGGCACAAACTGTCTCAAAAGTGCCACTAGGATAAATTCTAAGATAAATCCTAAGTCAAATTTTCCCGAGGACAGAGTGGTCATGAATTTCAGTCCATCCAAAAGCTAGCAGCATGGTCAGGGTGCTAAAACATGCATCACATGCTGGTGCCTGCATTTCCCCAGGACCACTCTTGATGTCCCTCCCAGGGCAAGTGCCATCGGGTCATTGGCACGCGGGACTCCTCCCTGTACTTTCCTAGAAGGTTCAGCATGAAGTCCAAGTCCTCCCCATACAGAATGGTTCTGTTCCCCCTCCTGGCTGCTCAGAGCCTATAAACAAAGGATCTAAACCTGCTAAAAGTGTCTTGGTAACTTTTAACCCTGTCCAGATCCGTCCTTGCCCTGCAGGAGTCAGTGAGGAGCTGCCCAATCTGTCGGGGTGGGGGCTGGCAGGAGGGTCAGGAAAGGGGTGAGTCAGCTCAGTGCTCTGAAGCACTGGGAGCACTGCACATTCCTTTGCAGACGGACACTCTTGGACTGAAATGACTACGCAGATGTCAATGATCAAATCCGGACACTCCTAACTCTGCTCTCCTCAGGTTCACACGAGTTTCTGCCCTGCCTCTTTCCCAGGCAAGGGATTGTTCCTCACAGGAACCAGCTCCAGTAGCCAGCACCATGCTGGTTTCCCTGCTCCCTGTATCAGAGTCCTTCATGAATACGCAGATAAATGCATCTACTTTGTTATCTTTGCATTGCCAAAGAAAACTTTGCTGCTTTCTTCTTCTTCTTCACTCCCAGAAGTATAAAACTGTGGTCCACGGAGGCACAGGAAAACACCATTTCTTCAGATGCAGTCAGAGCTCCCTATTCCTTCAAAAGTGAAAAAAACATGGCTGGAAAAGTTTGCTACCAGGCAACTGGGGTGTATTTCATCACACCAGCACTGCTGCCTGGACACTGGGGACCTGCAGCCACAAGTGTTCTCTGGGCAAAACAGCCTTGCTTTGTATCTGGCTGGTGGGGCAAGATCGCAGTGGCTTTTCTCCCCTTTGACCCCCCTGGCATTACACAGGACAGGTCAGGTAATCATGAGCCTGTTTGTCTGTTTGCAAATCTCAGGAAGCAGCTCCAGCAAAATCTCCTAAGTCATCAGAATGCAGCAAAACACGGTGTCAAAACAATGCAACCCCATCCCTACCTCCAGCAGGACCTCTATCAGGAATTACCACCTGTTTATCTGAGAGTCTGGGATTACAGCAGGTCCAGGCTGAAGGACCCCTCCATCCAGCCTGTGGTGAGAGCAGGCAGCACCACCCAGCCCATGCCGTGCCCTCTGAAGGAGACAGCGTTTCCTCACTTTGCCTGTTCTGAGTCCGGATGTGTCAATATTCAAATATTCACGCAGGAGAAAGGGAAACTATAGTAACTGGACAAACACACACCCAAGAGAGACGACAGTGCCTCCTCGTCTGTAATCCCCTGGTTCAACAAACCTTAGCAAATCACTGAAGTGAAATTTCTCCCACTAATGCAGAGGTGTACAGGACACTGTCCTTATTAAAATGGTAGGTTCAAAAGGTTGGATTGGTACGTGGATGATGAGTGTTTGCACAGCTGCCTCTCTGAAAGCCCTTCAAAATCATAGTACTCATAATTCCCATGAGTGCTCTACTGCCCTCTCTGTAGCTGGTTATCCCATGTCCAGGAGCCAGGCAGCGAACCCGCCAGGAGGGAAATGCCCCCCTGCCTTGCCTGGCGGCACTGAGGTGGGCTGGGGAAGGTGGTCACACACACAGCAGCTGGACAGGTGGAGCTGGCACAGCCCCATCCCCTGCCCGCTGCGCTGGCTCCGGGAGGGAGGGAGAGCCGGAGAGCCGAGTTTACAGCTCCAGCAGGTAAAGGACAGCAGCGGGCTGCCAGTCCCAAGGAAGGCGAGTGGGAGTTCACGCTCTCACCACCCCCAGCTTTAGGAGGGGGCAGACCCACGAGCACAACCAGGGCACCCTTCGGAGGTGCCAAAATCCAGAGGTGCCAGCTCATCCCCCCGTGGGGGACAGGAGGCACCATTCCACGAGGGTTTTCTCCAGAGGGAGGGGCAGTGCGGGGCAGTGCGGGCTGGGGCTCACTAGGGGCTGTGGGCCAGGGCGAAGCCCCGAGGGAGGNATGGCCTTCCTCGGCTGGATCGGCACCATCATCAGCACCGCCATGCCCCAGTGGAAGATGGCATCCTACGCGGGGGACAACATCGTCACGGCCCAGGCGCTCTACGAGGGGCTGTGGATGTCGTGCGCCATGCAGAGCACGGGGCAGATCCAGTGCAAGGTGTACGACTCGCTGCTCAAGCTGGAGAGTAAGTTGGGGCTGGGAGGTGGTGAGGGTGTTGGGGTGTCCGTCCCGTCGGGTCCATCCCCTCCGCCCCAGCGCCTCTTCCTTGGGTCGGGGCGGAGGGCCCCAGTCCCGTGGGGTCCTTACCCCGCGTCGGTGTCGGTCGCGTCGAAGCTCAGGCTGAAGTATTTAGACTGGGTTTGCCAGTCCTGTTGCACGTCCAGTGTCCTGTCTCTGTCGTCGTCATCCGTGTCGTCCCCACACCCCTCGCCCCGCCGCGATGTCGCGATGGGGGCACCTGTCGGGTGTCACGGTCTCTGTCCCGTTGGATTTACTTATCCTGTCCCTTTGGGGTTCAAGGTGCAAGGCTCGGGGTCCCTCATCTCTTTCATGATTCCTCATCCTGTCGGGGGTCGGATGCGTGTCTCTTGGGGTTCCCCGGTGGCTCTCCCCGCCGGAGCTGAGGGTCACTCCCCGGTGACGGTCCTTTGGGGCACCCTCGGCAGTGCCGCCTCCCCGGGCGGGGAGCGGGGGCGCTCGGAGGGCAGTGCCCGGGCAGGAGCCGGAGCTGCCCCGCATCACCCTGCCCGTCCCCCCGGTGAAACGTCCTGGGGGGAGGAAAGGTCAGATTCTCTACGTGTGTTCCGGAAAGCGCCGTGTTTGCGAGCAAGAGCCTTTGGCTGTGGAGGTCACAGCCAGGGACTGGGCTGCCCTCGCTGGGCACAGCTGAGCGGGAGCAGAGCTCAGCAGCGTGGCCGGAGTGGGCATGTGGAGCACGGGTCCTGTTTGCCTTTGACCGTTTTAGTCTTTTGTTCTCTGGGAAAGTCGCTGCTACTCCCGTGGGGCTTTTAAGCAGAGGGCTGGCAGGTGAGCTGGCCTCCTCTCCTGCCCATGTAGCACTGCCTGTAGTTTTTATGCAGGCTAGTGTGCCGAGATAATCTTTGGGTCTCTTATCTTGTCCTGGGACGGCGAAGCCGTCCCATGCAGGCAGGAGCTGCAGCCTGGCTGGCTGGGGTGTCACTGGGGTATCAGCCTGGCTGGCTGGGGTTTCATTCGGGTGCTCAAGCCGAGCTGGATCCAGCCTCAGAGAGGGCTGTTTCTGGAGTGCTGGGGCATATAATTTATGCTGACACCCAAAGGGGTTAAAAAAAATGAACTCCTTTCTCAATACCCCTCGTCTCATCCCGAGTCCTGGAACACCCTCATCCCTCCCTAATTAATAAAATAATAATTGCCACCTTGGTCACCTTCCCTTTCCCAAAGGAATGAGAAGGCGCAAACCGAGGTCCGCGGGGAGTGTCCCCGAGTCCGATTGCCACCAGCCCTTCCTGTGTGTCAGGCGGTGAAGCCGGACCCACCTTCGCGGCCAGCCCACGTCAGTCCCTCCTGCTGCCCTGCCCCAAGCCCCCGCGGGCCCCGCAGCTGGCGGAGGTGCGGATTGCTCCCATCGGGAGTGCTGCGCACCCACTTGGCACTCGCAGGGTGCGGGGCTGTGCTAATCGGGGCAGGGCTGAGCGCGCAGTCCGGAGTGCTCGGAGTGGTAATTATGTGTAAGCTCAGCTTCAAGCCTCTTATCTCTCACTGGGGTGGGGGGCGAAGATGCCAGCAGTGGCTGAGGAATCTCCATCCACCCCCTGGATGGCTTGCGAAAGGTAACCTTGCCTCGGGGGCTGTGTGCAGCCCATTGTGCTGTAAATGAGATGTGCCTGCGGAGCCCGCCGTGAACAGACTCTCCAAAACCTGCCCCAGGCCCTCCAGACTTGGCCCACTCAGGGCTGAGAGCCGAAACCAGCTGCTCCCCTCACCTTTGTCCAGCCAACAATACGGGCTCTTCTCTTCCAGGGCTGCGGGGGAGGGAGGTGACAAGGACCGAAGCTGAGCTTGTACTGGCCTTTTCTGTTCTCACCGTGCTCTGCAGGACAGTACGCCTGAGAATTCTCAAATATCACAGGGGATGTTATCCTCACAGGGAAAATCAGAGAGGGCTGGCAAAAGGGCTCCTCGTTCTTGCGGTCCCTCAGCTTGCTTAGGCTGTGCCTTTCCCGCTTGAAAGCAGATCGTGCCTGGGGACGTACACCTTATCTGTCGTTTTCCCTCCTGCTGTCCCTTCAAGGTCTCATAGCCACATAGGCTTGGGCAGGGACCAGCAGTGCTGGTTTGGGTGGAGGTGCAAAAAAAAAAAACAAACCCAAAAACCCAAACAAAAACAAAACCCCCAAACCGTTTACAGCCAATTCAACAGCCACACCCCGGGACAGGTGCAGTGGAGAGCTCCCTTACTGCATTCATCTGTATTCTGGTGAAGGTGGCACAGCTGTGTGGGCAGAACTTCTGCCTGGCCACGCTTTCCTGCCAGGGCTTCACATGCCCCAGGTGCTCTGAGCCACATGTCAGAGCCTCATGCGCTGATGGGAGAGGCTCAGATCTGTAATTACGTTGTCCCTGTAGAAAGGACTGAACCTTCTTGCACCTGCAGTAACTCGTGTTTGTGGGAATGCTGGAAGGCTTTACCAGCAAGCTTTGGAGTATCTGGTAGCTGTTGCCATTGCTCTGGATGTGTCAGTGTTTGGCTGCAAGGCAGAGATGGGGTTGGCACAGGCTGATGAGCACCATTAGCCAACCGAGGGGCCTCCAGCTTCCCGTGTGGGCACACTGCTGGAGTGCACCCATGCTGGCACTTCTCCCGCAGCTGTGTTCAGCTGAGGGCTTATGTCACTGCTCCTATTCAGGCAACAGAAAGGCTGCGTTTTGCTGGCTTACGTGAAAAGCAGTGCGTGGCCACACGCAGACATAGAGGCAACAAATGCCACCCTTGCAACGAGGCTTTGTTGCACAGCCTCAGCATTGTTCTTGTGGCCCTCCAGCATGGTCCATGGAGCTTAGCTCAGCTTTGTGCTCCTCGGGGTCTCAGGGGGCTGGTCTCAGACAGGAGGGAGTAGGGCTCCTGGTGCCTTTCTCTGAAGGTTTTCAGCCCCACCTAACCACACTCTCCTGTTCAGAGCAGATGTTGTTCTGGATCCTGTCTAGGCTCTTATAGCTGACGATACTCATCGACCTGTTTGGTTTTGCTGGGAGAGGTACTGTGTTTGAGACAAGCTGAGACTCATCTATCACTTCATCACCAAACCTAGTACATCCACAATGAGCCTTTGTGCCCTAGCCCAGAAAATAAACAAGGTTTTGAATGCCCTCTGGGTCAAGCAACATCGCTGAAATGTGAAATCTTCCCTCCTACACCTTTACCACCCTGGCTGAGCCTGTTCCAGGAGCTGGGGAAGAGAATGGGTGGGGGGAAGGAATGGTTCATGCTCAGGTTACTGCTGCTCAGTTCTGGTGGTAGGGGAGTTGGGAGGGTGGCCCAGGGAGGGGCAAAGCATGAGAGACATGTGTCCAATTCTCCATCTTATGTCTTGATTAAGCAGGTAGAACCTGCTGGTGGTATCTGTGCTTTCATGTGGGTTAAGGGTTAATTTGCTATCGTGTTTCTCAATCCCTGTTCCTTCCTGATGAAAAATCATGATTGAGTGATAAAACAGTCTCACTTGTGCTGGCTTTGAGAAGGTAGAGGGTTACTTGGAATGCCACCAAGGCTGTTCCTGTGCAGTGCCCTGGTGTGTCTGCAAGAGGGGATGCGAGTCTGTTGCAACACACTGGCTTTATTGCTCTACAAGCAGCTTCTAAGCAGCTTTAGTAGCTGGTGTTACTATGTGTTACTAAATCTCTTGGTAAGGGAATTTCCAGGCTTTGTGGGAAAACAGGCTGCCCAGGTCTCCTCTGACCAGGAATCTGGAAATGGTGCTTGTCTTGCCACCAATCTTTGTCAGTGAGCGTAGGAGGGCATTGAACCTTGCTTGCTTTCAGACCGGCAGAGTACAAGGCCACTGTTACCTGCTGAACTTGCCTCTTTTGCACTGGACATGCAGTGCGGAGTTCCCAACCTTCCCATTTTGTCAAGAAACAGGACCCAGAGTCGCTGTCCTGCCTCGATACCTCTGTACTGCCTTTAGACTCGTAGGGAGGAGCTCTGAAAGTGTCCAGACTGGAATCTGATGGTGATGGGTATGCAGGGTGGGCCTTTGCAGGGTCTGGTAAGCGGGTTGGAAACTTCCAAGCCATTAGCAGCTTTTGGGTGCAGTGAGAACGACTGCAAAGTGTGAGAGATACTTGCTGGCCCCCTCTGAAGCTCTTACTGCTTGTTCAGATCTTCATTCCCCTGTCTGCTGCACAAATGTAACTTTCACATGCCTGCAGGGCAGACCAGCAGGATCTGAGATCCCGCTCCTTCCAGGGGATCCAGCTTTTGTGAAACCCCGGTGGGAAGGCTTTGAAGGCTGCTGACTTCTTTTGGAGGTGGACAGTGGAACATGCTTCCTGTACTGCAGGGGTGCTTGTAACTCCTGGGGAGCTGCCCTCGTAAGGATTAGAGGGAGCTGCACAGCATCTGTCTCACCTGTATTCTGTCATCAGTTAGTTGGATGGAGGCCCATGGGAAGGGAAGGAAAAGTCCTTATTTTAAATTAAGGCAGTTGATGAGCATCCCTATCAGAGAATAATCTGCACACAGAGCCATTACAGCCATTGTGCCTTACAAACAGGCATTACAAAAATCCCGTGGCACTTTCCCAACAGCTTTTCTGTAATATAAATGACATAAACACATTGACTAAGGAAATGGGATGATAGAAAAAACCTTCAAACATCTGCAGGTGAAATACTGAAGTATTTTTTTATATATAACTAAGCAGTTACCAGCAGTTATTTCTGTCTCAGTTGATAGTTGTGGGAAGGAAAAAGTATTACTTAGGCTTCAGATTAACTGAATAAGGTTGTTTGCGTCCAAAACCACTAACAATAATTCTGAATGATTTGTTAGTATGTTTTTAAAACAAGTGAGGTTTATTCTATGAAGCAGGTGTGAGCTGCCAGCAGCATGTTTGTGGACTTCAGTGGTATTTTATGCCTTGCAGAATGCACGTTTGTTATTAACTATCATCAGTAGTTTTAAGCCTCTGTCCTTCAGTTCTTGCTGCTTTCGTGCTATAGGCTTTTCAGGCCGTGTTTCTCATTGCTAGCCAGCGATCAAAGGGGTTGGCTTCAGAGTCAGTACTGGTTTATATTGACAAAATACTGTTGCCATCTGACAGCTGTTGCGTGGTGCCAGACCAGTTTGTCTCACCTTGTGTAGGACTGGTTTTTTTCCCCAAGGGTTCCCAAGGCTGCCTGGGCTTTCCTGTTCCTGCTGGCGAGACAGTTGCAGCAGCAAGGAGTGTGGGGGAAATCCTGTTTTCCCTCTAATATGGTAGAAGTTGTTAAGTTAAATTGCTGTGGATTACTTCTCTTTGCTGTCGGTAGCCTGTCCTGTTTAGCAGGTTGAGACAATATTGTACTTGTATAATTTTGGATTTTTAAAGCGTCTGGAAAGGCCCGTGTGAAAAACAGAACTATTATTAAAGTAGCTTTCCCAGCCCCTGGATGTGCAGCTTCCACTGACAGCGCGTCTGTTAATGTGTAGTTAATAACTGGTAGCTTGTATGATGATTAACTGCGGCCAGTGCACTGCACACATTGCAAAAGTGGTAGGAGGAGAAAAGCGCTGCCTCCCAGGCTGTGCTGGGAGCTCAGGGCGGGCAGAGGATGGTTGGCTAACACAGTCATGTCACATTACAGCTTCTCGGGACAAAGGAACAGAATGTTCTGCAAAGGCTCCAACCTGTTCCTCTGTCCCACTGCAAGTTTCCTACATGTTTCTGTCCCCTTATGCCATGGAGCCATGCGTGAGGAGGGGGCGAGGGCACCAGGAGTTGTCCCACCAGCGTCTGCTGAGAGTGGGCAGCCCCGGGGAATGCTTGCAATGCTGTATTTTGTTCAGCTGCTTCTGCAAAGCTGTCGTGGTATGCATCCCGTTAATACTTATGCATCTTGCGATTTTAGTGGGTTTCAGAGTTGGGTTTTTAGAGGGCACAGAAGGTTTTTCCAGCATTTTCCTGTGTTTGTCCCTTGGCACTGTGTGTGAAGGTGAAATGTTTCTTCCCACCCTTATAACTGGTTTTCTAGTTTTTACAGATAGCATTGCCTATTTTGAGCTTCATGAAAGAACTCTTTCAAAATCCTCTCCTATAAAGTCATTTCTTCTGCAGCAAGACTGAGCCCAAGTTACTGTAATCTTGATAAAACAGATTTGGTACCTCTGCAGAAAATATGGTTTTCCATGCCTAGTACAAACTGGTATTCAGCCATAGGCCTCTCCAGAGCTGCTGCTGTAGGGCACAATTTAGCCTTAAATGTATGGCAGCTGAATTGGTTTCCTGGGTGGCAACCTGTCAGTTGAAGTCTTTCTGAACATTGGCAGTACTTTTGTAAGGTAGAAATTACTTTTGGAGTGTAATCTCTGACACTGGAGATAAATCAATTAAAAACGAGTTTGGATACTGCAGTGGTGATTTATGCTAAAGTGACAAATGGCTTTGTTAATGGGTTTCTGTACTCGGTGCAGCAGATGGGTTTTGATTAACACATGGGTGGTGCGGAGGTGTGTCACCGTCCCCTTTGAAGGAAGTGAGAGATGACATTAGCCGAGCTGATTGAGGAATTTTTCCCAAGAAAGCCAACGCTCATCTTATGAAAGTGTGTTCCTTCCTGTTGCTCTGATTATTGTCTCTTTATTGTGTTGTTTGTAACTGGTTTCATAATCTTATTTACAGAACAATAAGGTTGTGTGTGAAGGGGGCAGATCCAGATCTGTTTTAAAGCACAATTAGAGCCTGGTAGTGGTGTGGGTCACAGGAGAAGTGCACAAGCACTTCTGTGGGACAAAGTGTAGTAAAGGAGCTGCTGTGTGGATTTGCTCTCTTTCTGGCTGGTGTCAGGTCTGAGCTCCGAGTTTGGGATTGAGCCACAGAGCCCATTGTTGTGGCAGGGACTCAGATGGGTTCACCATGCCAGCCCTGACTGAGTGTGCAGGTGCTCTGTTGAAGGCTTTAATCTTGCAGTTGTTCAAGCCTGAAATGCTTTGCAGACCTCTGCCAGGATGCAGTCAGGGTGTTTTGAGGGGTAAGCTCCAGACCTGAGATTCTGTGTCAGGGGACACTTGTGCCTTGGTTACAGCATGCTCCTTGGAGCTTATTCATTTTGTTAACCAGCCCTGTTTGTCCTCTGCAGGGCTGTATATTAAAATCCATGCTGTTCAAACAAACCTGGTTTGCCAGACAATAAAGCTGAGGCTCTTATTGCACTGCTAGTCAGGTGTTTTGTCACCTGAGGGTTTTTTTAGTAATGACTTCATTTATGTCACTACTTTACTTGACGTCTTTGGTATCGAGAAAATCTGAGTTCAGTAGATCGCATTCATAGAGTTAGTGTGTCTATGCCTTCAGATGAGTCCGTATTAAACCCGAATCCTGGATCAAGTACATCAAGTCTGTCTGCTGAGAACTCGGGCAAATTCAGCGCTTGCCTATGGGAGGCATCACCCCATGCTCCAATTCTTCAAAAGCATAAGAGGCTCTTAAAGCATTTGAGTGTCTTTGAGTCAATTAAGCTAAATATTTTAAGTGGAAAAGAAAACAATGTATTTTTCAATTGGCTGGGAAAATCCTATTTCTTTGCAATTGTATTTTTGTACCTTCTGGGACTCAAACTGAGAATTTAGCACCAAGAAAAAATCTAAATCAGCACTGAGTTACTTGTATAAAAGACAGGTTTTAGAAGTGTTCAGCAGTAAAGGGGCCTTGTTGTCTGCTGTGGGGCTATTCATATGTATGTCACTATTCATATTAAAACGTGTGCTTAAGTACTTTGTCAAGGTAGGGCCTAAATCTGAATACTTCTTTTGATAAACAGATATGTCCTTCCAATTGGGATTCAAATGATCAAGGAACAAAAGATGTCTGAGGGCAATTCCCAGGTCATTTCCTGCAAAAACCACCGCGCGCCCTTGTTTGCCATGCATTTTAGAAAAGGCTGAGTCCTCTGATCCTGATGCATGACAGTCTTGAGGCTAAAGCTGAAAAGGAATGTGTTGCTTGGATGTATCCTGTGTACCAGAGAGCAGGAATATTTAGATCCAGGATTGCTGAGCCCAGTAATTTGAATTTCGATTTGTATCTTGAGTTTTCTTTGTGGGTAACTCAAATCCTAATGTCTTCCAGGCAGTCTGCAGGCCACAAGGGCTTTGATGGTGGCTTCAATACTCCTGGGGCTCGTCGGCGTGTTTGTTGCTGTGACTGGCATGAAATGCATGAAGTGCATGGAAGATGACCAGGTGAAGAAGATGAGGATGGCTGTCTTCGGTGGGGTGATCTTCATCATTTCAGGTTGGTAACCTACAGATGTGTTGAGTGTTAAAGGTTCTGTTTCCTAGGTGGCATATATCCTGTGAGGGATGGCTTGATGTGTTGCTCCAAGAGCATTTTGGTTTGGGAACTCTTTAGAGGACTTTGGCACAGTAGTTCAGGCTACCTGAGGCATCTTGGCACTGGCATTGCACTCTCTATATGGACTTCATGCTTTCTATATCTGTTGGCAGAGCTGAGTTTGACCCTGCTTCAGTGAAAAAAGGCTGTCAGCAGAGCAGTCCTGCCTTTGCTGCAGTGTGGCTGTGGGAAACCTCAAATCTGTTGACTTCTCTCCCAGCCAGCACTAACTGAAACAGCTCAGAACTTCCAGGGTAGCAGCAGCTCAGCTTTACTCCAGATGCTGATTCAGCTGCAGTGATTTTGCTGATAGTTTTTTCTTAAGCCATGATAATGTGTTCTCTTTACATACAGGTCTGGCAGCGCTGGTGGCCACGTCATGGTACGGCAACAGAGTGGCTCGGGCCTTTTATGACCCTTTAACCCCTGTCAACACCAGGTACTGACCCATTTGGTATAACACACTATTTATAACTATATAACTAAACTCTAGTTTAGCATGACAAACACACACAGTGCTTAGTTTTGAGTAGCAGTTGCTCAAAACAAAGAAGGGAATTTTCTGAACTAGCTGGGTTGTATCCAAACTGTGCAGAAAGAGCTGGGACCGGATCTCATTATCCATGTGGCCCTTAGGTCTTGGCTTTAAGGCAGCATCACTGCCAGAGACCTCACTGATGGGACTTCTGTGATTCTTCCCCCACTACATGCTGAAGGCCTGGTTTGCACAGAACTTGGCCTGCAGCTGTGTGGGGTGGCCCAAAATACTGGACAAACCTAGCTCTGAGCTTTCAGAGTCAACAAAGCCTGACTGCTCCAAGCTGCTGCCTTGTAGGAAGCCACATCTGTCCCAGTTTCTGCTTCCTTCTGCTTTGTGTGAATGTATTACTACAAGGAATACCCCTGGATTTCAGCGATTTTCACTTTCTCCCTTCTTTCTTCTCTAGATTTGAATTTGGGTCAGCTCTCTTCATTGGCTGGGCAGCTGCATCTCTGGTCATACTGGGGGGATCCTTCCTCTGCTGCTCCTGTCCACGGAGAGAAACTTCATATCCACCCACTCGAGGCTACCCAAAAAATGCCTCCTCCACAGGGAAGGATTATGTATAATGAAACAAAGAAGAGGAACCACCAGCACTGGTAGTGAAAGCATTTTGGAGAGGACACTACAATGCCACTGTCCTGAGCAGAGTCCAGGCTCTAGGTTCTGCCTTCCTCTTCTCCCAAAAATGTGTATATTTTTGTAATCCTCTTTGCTACTGGATGTAACTTCTCCTTTCTCTCCCAGCCCATGGAGGAAGGCTAGCCTAGATTCATAGGTATTGCCACTGGAAAGATGAAACCTCCAAGCTTGGGTTAAGTTTAGTATTTGGGAGTAAAAGGGAAAATGATACTGTTTTTATAGACGGATGTTGGTGCTTTTTTTAGTTACTTGTTTTGGGTTTTTTTTAAAAAAAATAGATGGTAACAATTCAGTCCCATATCCCATTAAGTTAGAGCCCAGTGTGGTGTGTGTAGAAATTAAAGGAACATATATTATATACAAAATGATGAAACCAATAGCTTAAGGGGAAACATAATTTTGGGGAAAAGACTTTACATGTAGGAATGTTTGAAGAGATGTAAAATGCTCTTGTACTGTCTTATTGGCATCATCTTCAGCACCCTCCTTCCCATGCAGACAAAGGGTCAGAGTCAAGTTGCTGTGACTTAAGTGGAAATCCACACTGTCTGTGCACATGCTGTTGGCCAATGGAAGATGCAGTGTAAGGTAGAGACCACAGAAGTTATCAGACTCTCAAAGCATCTGCAGGTTTCCCTGGTGCCAGGGAAGAGCTCAAGGAAAAGGATTGCCTTCTGTTTTCACTGTGTGTCTCTGGTGAGGCTGTGGCTGTTCCTTAGATACCGAGTGCTGCCAGTAATTGTTTCTCCCTGTTCCCACCCTGGCAGCTGAGCTTGAAGCTTTATCCCCTTGTGTGTGTTACAGGTTATTTTTTTAACACTCTCCTCTTTCCTCGAGTCTTTCTCATTTGGGCTTAGTTTCCCAATCTGTTTGCCTGATGCAGCTAGCTGTGTTAAACCAAACTGAACGCACTGCCACTCCCTGATGTTTCCCCAAGGATACCTCACACGCTGCCATTCCATCCTGTCTAGTTCTTGTAAACACTTCCAGTGATGATATGAAGGCAAATTCCAAGAAAACTGACCCAAAGGTTATGGCATTTGCTTGTAATCCAAGCTCACCAAAGAGGAAGAAACAAACATTTTAAAGATATAGCCATCCTTGCATATTGAGTCATATCCAAAAAAAATAATAATGCTGTTCATCAAAGGTTCCCACCCCCTCCCCTGAAACACCCAGTCAGTCACTTGGTGTTGGCTGACACTGGGAGTTGAGTCTTGTAATTCCAGGAGGGGATGGTGCCACTTCTCCAAAGCTCAACCTTTTTGTATAGAAGGAAACTGGTGCTTCTGACCAGGCTTTATAATTGTGTATATGTTCAGAGGCATCCGATCTCTTATTTCCTTCTCTAGACAAGGACAGCCTCTGGCTGAGCTATGTACCACATTGGTGGTCTGTACAAGCCTTGTACCTCTGTTTTACCCGACTCCTGCAGCATAAAGTTACTAAAAGAAACCAACCAGAGCATTTGCTTCAGGCTTGAGTTGATGTTGGCCTGTACTTGGAGCTGGGCCATGTGGCTTCCCCTTCTCCATGGGGAAGTGCCTGTGCACAGCAGCTGCCTCGGGAGACCTCTTGTCTTGGGAGGTCGCAGCTCAGGTCACATTAAAGAGCTGCTGAAGTCTGTGCTTTTGTATTTGCATTAACCCTGAGCCAGGGAGCAGATGCTTGTATTGGGAACTTGTACAAAGTGTTTAAACAATTTCAATAAATTGACTTTTTTAAGGAAAATCAGACTATTACTTCATTTCTTGGTTTTGAGCAGAACTTGGAACGGTGTGCATGGAAGTGAAGAGTGGAACTTGGGCTTTTGGGAGCCTGCCTGCCAGGATGGAGTTTGTTTAGCTGTGTGTATCTACAGCAGACATAGGTGGGGACAGATCTTCTGCAGTGAGTCAGGCAGTTGTGGCCTCTGGCAGAAGCTTACCCAGTAATCTGTTCCGATTGCAGCCCAGGAACCAGAAGGTCTGCTCTGCTCCTCGGCAAGGCAAGCTGCACCCTGGGTGGAGCAGGAAGGGGCAGGGGGAAGGCAGATGGCTCCCTTGCAGGGGAGTGGGAGCTGCAGGAATGGGGAAGGGATGGGGTGTGGGAGCCAAGGTGTTCCCAGGAGAGCTGCTCTGCCTTCAGAGCAGTGAGAGTCCTGCTGCTCCATCTGTGACTCCTTCCATCTAACTCCATAGCTGTTCAGGGAGTGTACTGTGCTTCTCCTGTTGTGACAGCACGATGTTTTTTGCAGGCCAAGGTAGAGAATGGTTCCTGTTGGGCATGGTGTCTTCTAACCTGCACTGACACCCTCCCCAGGGTAGCAAGGCTCTATCCCCCTGCTTCTACCTGCCCTGGAAACCTTTTTCTGTTCATCAGGGTTTTCAGTTCATCCCTTTCATATTTTTAAGTATTTGTGATGAGAGGCAAACTGTATTAAAAACATTTTCTTAAGCTCCGTCAAGGAGCTGCCTCCTCTAGTCCCTCACTCTCCAAGGGCTGTTTGCTTTTGTAATTACAAACAATAGGAACAAAGCTAATTAGGCCTTGTAAAGCTGGCAGAACAAAACAGCCAGGCATGTGGCTGGCTGAGTGAGCTTGCAGTGCCTGGAGCAGGCTGGTTGCCTGGCATAGTTTGGGGTCTATGGTCATTCTTATTCCAACCTGTCAATTAGTCAAGGATTTCCATTGAGATTAATTTTTTCCCATGTTTTCATGCTCGCTCCCTCTCCAAGGACTTTTGCAAGTTCTACTCTGAAGTTTCCTGGGCAGAAGAGAGAAAAGCAATCTCACCTATAAAATGGTCAGGGCTTCTCAGCAGCTGGTGAAAATAGACCACTGCAGGAGATGCAGATCTGTGTGTGGGGCTGGCACAGAGGCAGGAGCCAGAGCCTACCTTGTTTGTTTGTTTGCTATACTTTTAACTGGACAAAATTCAAAGCCAAACTTTCATTTCCCCTACCTTTCTTCCGTGATCATGCGATTCTACTTGGCCACGTTTTCTACAGCCCCTTGGCCATCTCTGCTGTAGGCTGCAGAGAAAAGGAGTTGCATGGGTTGAAAGTTGGGGGAGTTTCTCACTGGATTTCAGTCTTTGCACGTGACTTACATTCCTGCTGCTAAAGCCATCTTGCAATGAAGTGATGGCATTTGTCTCTGCAGACAATGGGAACTTTGACTGCTTCTTGGCATCTTCTTCCACATCATATTTATTATTCACATGGTGCCAGAGCTCTGTATACTATGCAGGGAACTTCACTGTCAGTGGGAATTATATGCTCATTTATATTGCTTAGATATTTCAAAGGAGTAAGAGACCTCAAGATGTTTTTGGAATAGCATCAGCCTGTTGGATTTCTTGGCTTCTCCAACTCAGTAATTTTAAGAAATCATCCATGCCCAATGCCTTTTTCAGATTCAGTTTCTGATTTGCACATGAGCTTCTTGTAATAAATTTGGCTCTGTTTTCTGTATTACTCTGAACACATAGCTAAAGAGTATTAAAGCACTGAAAACTGACAATTAAGATCCTAGAAATAGCCATGAGACCTAGTAACAGCTGTTTCTGAAACACACAAGTTCAGAATCTTTTTAATATAAGGCAGAAGTAGCAATAATGGCATCACTGAGGGAAAGAGTTAATGAAGGACTTCTGCTTAAGAGAAAACCCTAGAAATGTCAGTAACCTTCTGAAGTTGCTCAAAAGCAGCAGATTTAGAAATGTAGATGAGTAACCAGACTGAAAGAGCTTGAGCCTTTGTCCTGAGCATGGAGGCATTTGGAGTAACTTTGGGGCAGCCAGTGAAATGACAGTGATGTAAAATTGTCTCAGTGTTTTCACAAAGGACAGCTAAAAGCTGCCAAAAGTAGCAGCATCTTACACCTGCGTCTGCCAGAAAAGTTGTTTTGTAGTCAGCTCAGTTATTTTGTGGTCTTTGCACAGTGTCAGGGCTGCAGTCAAATCACAGAACAGCCTGGGTTGGAAGGGACCTTTAAATGTCACCTTGTCCATGCCCCTGCAATGGGTGGGGACATCTTCAATAAATCTTTCAATGTCAGACCTCGCAAGTGGCCAAAGCCTCGGCAGCTGCTGTGTATCCCATCAGGATACCTCGCCCACAATGTTGTTTGCCCACCACCTTAGCACCTACCAGCTGGCAGAGGAGGTGGCTGGTGTCACACGGAGCACAGGAGCCACAGGCTCACCACAATCACATGTTTCAGCCAGGGCTTTGCATCCAACTGGGCAACTGGTCTGACCTTTCCAAACTGGCCTTTGGATTGCAACACAAACAGCATTGCAAGGGTGTCCTCCCTGTCCCCCTTCATTAGACTCTTCATTCCTCCACTCCCACTGGTTCTTCAATGTGCCTCGTTGCTGTTTCCCTGCCTGTAGAAGTCCAGCCTGCGACAAGGAGCTTGTTCTTCTATAGCATATTGCTTTTGACCCTTTCTGCAGCTCCTGAAGTCCTGCACTCGGGCATCTGCATCACTGAGCAGAAAGGGAAAAACACTCCTTTGTTAAGCCTCATGTGCTTGATTGGAAAACATCCCAACTCCTACAGCTTTTCCAGAAAAGCCCTGCCTGGATTCCTAGCATACTGCGTCAGGGACTCGGTGTTCCTAGGGTCTACATTTCCTAAAAGGACCTGCTGTGGACACCAGGAGCCCCTGGAGCTATGGAGCCTGTGGGTGCTCCTGCTTTGCTGCCGCAGGCGCCACAAGGAGCCATCAGCTAGTGGGTCCTGCCCAGGCTGGGGGCCAAGCCCTGGGCAACCCACCTGCATAAAACATCTGCCAGGTTTGTCTTGAGGCTCAGAAGCTGCCCTCCACTCCTGTCTGGTTCATCAGCCAGGCCTAGGAGCAGGTTTCATGTCAGAAACATGATTTTTGATGTTAAGTTTCCCATATTTTTTGCCTGTCTCTGCTTCCATTGTGTCCTGCTTTACTATGATTGTACAGGTCCTCCCTCCTGCTAGAAGAAGGACTATTTGGAAAAGTGTTTTCATCACCAGGCAGGTCCATCTGACGATACCAGGCTGTTGCTGACCGGTACAGCCAGGCTGGGTGGCACATTCTGGGACATTGCACAAGTCCCCATTCTTGCCATGGTGTTTTTGTACTTCACCTACCACATCATAAAATTCCATGCCTGCAAAAGCGACATCACTGGCTCCTGTCCAGGAAGGTGAAGGATGTGACTGACATAAAAAACTGCATTTTCACATCAGGGCAGAGGATCCCCAGGGCTGAAGGGTACAAAGACAGCCTTTGCCAATGTCCTATAGCTTGCAGGTGGGTTTTAATGGAAAAAAAGAAGAAAGTGAGGGAAGAACAACATGAACTAGCTAGTGCCAAGCTTTCTTACTTCCCAGGCTCCTAGAAAAGTCCCAGCTATGTGAAAGCTGCTCAGTGCTAGTACCAGTGTTCTCTCCTGCCACAGATTCACCTCCCTCTGCAGCCAAGGGCTTTGACTTTTAGTCTGAGAACCACACAGCAAGGTTCAGCAGGTGGGAGGTGTGGGATGCTGCTGTTCCCAGCCCAGCACTCCTGGCTGCCCTTGGAGCCAGCTGTCCCAGCAGGACAGCAGCCGGGGAGACTGAAAACAAGCTCAGCCAAGGGGAAAAAAAAAGCAAGAAATAGCATTCTTATTACAAGGTAAACAGTATTAACTCCGTCTTGGGGGAGTAGAAACATCACGGCGGTGATCGGCTTTTCTGCCCACAAGCCGTGGAAGGGCGGTGGAACGCGCTCCACCCTCCCCTTGTGTAACACTCCCCACGCAGCAGCTGTAAATAATCATTTACCTGTGTCTGCTCCTCTTTCGCTGCTTTTTTTTTAGGGCCTCTCTTGTTAAATGCAGCTCCCGGAGGGGTGGCTGCCCTGAGGTGTGCACGGCAGAGCCCCAGCCCCGGGGCTGGCAGAGCTCTGTCACACGCAGCCCGAGCTCCGAGCCCCGGGCTACTCCTGCGAGCAAGGCAGCCAGCTGCGGTAAGGGGGATGGGACAGTGTGGGCTGCGTTTGTTGTTTTTCCAGGGAAAAGAGCTCAACGGTTCCTCTTAATTATTCTTTTCCTAGACCCACAATAACATTTCTCCACACTGCATTCTCTAGAAAAGTTCTGGTAAAAACACATTGGCCAAAACACATCTGTCAAGAGAGCCAGGTCTGCTTGTTTACCTGACTCCAGGATTTCAACACAGGTGCTCTGGGGTCTTCTCTGAACCTTTCCTGGCTTCAGGTGCTCAGAAACTGGGGACAGAAAGGGGAAGCCAGTCCCTTCCTTCATGCTCGATGAGTAAAAATGCCTCACAACTGACCCAGACCTACGGGTAGTCACTTTTGTTGAGATTTACTGGTCACTGTCACATTGTAACATGACAAAAGCGTCCTTTGGGAAGCATGTGTGGGATGGATGCTCTGGGAGCACTGGCAGAAATGTGACCATGCCCAGGCAGCCCTGTGCACGGAGCAGGGGAGATGAGGAGTAATGAAACCCCCGGCCGTCGCTTTCCTTCAGGGAGGGATGTGGCCTCGGCCCGGCAAGCAGAGCCTGCACAAGAGGGAGTCTAATTTACAGTGCCCTGTAATTTGCTGATGCCGTAATATGTTTAGCTTGGGGAAAAGGCTGTGTTGATGTTAATGTGTTCACTCACATTGGAGCTGTAGTATGCTCTGTCCACATAGAAAACAATGCCACACAGGGCTGGGGCTGGGCCATCCTCGTGAAAATAATGGGCAGGAGCTCAGCTGGGGCTGAGCTGTTTGGACTTTCGTGGGTGGGAGCAGCCCCCTGAACCCTCCAGACCCAGGTAGGATGTGACATCCCAGCATCTGCTGCGGTGACACTCACTCTTCGTTAAGAACTACTGCCTAGGTTAATTAGACTTTAAGTGTTAGCACAGGACCAAGCAGTATTTCCCTAATGCTTTTGAACTGGCCCCAAATCACTGATTGCGGTGTCAGAAAGCATAGCTCTGTACCCATCTACAACTTTTCCTCTAGTTGGTGCTTTTTTGAGCCCAGGCAATGAAGGTGAGAATATTGTTGTCAGTACCAGCAGTGATAGCAGAAATACCACAAATGATCTCAAGACACAGGCTGGGGTGACAGGGTGATACTAGACAGACAGAGACCAAATAATTACTGTTCTGTGAACAGGTCCTGCTTTGGGATGCAACATTGTCATGGCTCAAGCACGCCTCTCTGTTTGCCTGCTAGATTTGTTAGTAGTAATTGCTTACACCTATGCAGCACTTGAGCTCATGGGACTGCTCCAGGCTGTCTGCTGCATCTTTCAGGGTGAGACTGCAGGACTAAGCCCTGCAGATACAGAAAATACTTGTCTGAAATTGAAGCTAACTCCAGAGCAAGTATTTATCTCCACAAGACTTACGTGGCTCTTTACACCTAAATTCTTCATCATCCTCAGAGCAGCCAAGTGAGTTAGGACAGCGTGTTCACTCTGCTTACATGGGCAGCAGGCAAACTATAGCCCTGAACCTTAAATGCCTGAAACCAAGTGAAGTGCCTACAGATCCAGGAGGCTTTGGACTTGAGTCTTCTGTCATCTGTGCAGGTGCTTCTCCTCCTCCACGAATCCACCACACGCTGAGGGAGCTCTGTGTGTGTTGGTGTGGGGCTGCCCAGACGTGAGGAGTTATTAACTCTGTCTGCAGGCACAGGATACAGATGGACCACTCTGTCCTCATGTGGCCCTGGGAAGGGAGAGCTCTCCCTTGCTCCATCCTTGCCAGCCATATGTTCTTGACGCCTTCTTTTTGCCATCTCTGGAGCACACTGAGCTGAGCAGTTCTCTGCTGGTTTGCCAGTGGGTGGTCAGGCCAGCAGAAGGAAGGGAGCTGGGCTGAGACCCTGCAGCTCAGAGGTAAGAGAGAAAAGCAGAGCAGTGGGGTAGGATCACACTTCTGGCACTGGTGACTCCCTGGGCAAGGCAGGTCAGCAAAGCTCCCAGGCTTTCTGCAGAATTCCTCAGAAACTGGAACATTAAATAAGAGTCTGCCTGGAGTTCTACGTTTCAGAGAAATGGCCAAATTTTCCTTGCACACATCTAATTCTACTGAAGGCAAGAGTTAGTCCCGATGCAGAGCAGCCCTTATCACTGCAAGACAATGTTTTAATAGGAATTTCCTTACAACTTATTCCCAGGGCCAGGCTCAGGCCAGATTTGAAAGGTGATGACATCAAGACGAAAGCTAGGAGCAGATGCAAACTGCTCTTATAGAATTGCACTTGGCAGGAGCCTTTTTCCAAAGAAGACATATCAGGTGTTTCGAAATAAGTTAAAAACATTAATTACAGGCGTAGCACTAGTTCAAAATGTGACAGGCCTTTTAGAACTTGTTGCCATAGATCACTATGTCAATATTGCAAAAGAGTAGTTTGTTTCCATCATAATCAAGTTGTCTAGCACTGAATAATGGACTACTAGAGGCTGCCTCTTTATCTTGGCATACACAGAGCTCAGCACTGTGTGTCAACACCAAGAACCCTTGAAGGCTTGCATTGCTTTGTCTGCTTGGACCCAAAAATACAAGGGCTTTGGAGGGGATTCAAACTGTTTTGTAAAGTACCTGCTCTAAGCCAGCTTACCCCCTTCTAATATGGGCAAACTTGCTTATCTGTGTCCTGGTGTTCAGAACGTAGCCCTCCCTTTCCTCCTATTATTCACCTGGATAATGAAATCTGTGC
Source organism: Edolisoma coerulescens (assembly GCA_013397115.1). Lineage (NCBI taxonomy): Eukaryota > Metazoa > Chordata > Aves > Passeriformes > Campephagidae > Edolisoma > Edolisoma coerulescens. The sequence continues at coordinate 242,240 of VWZW01002522.1, read as the reverse complement.
TGTGTGAAAGGGGCAGTGACACACAGCACACACGAACTGGCAGAGGTTTTCATTGGTGCACTTGTAACCCAAATTATTTCAGTGTTATAGAAATGGTGTCGGCCCTCAGCCCCTCTGAGCAGTGGCTTCAGCTAAGCTGTGCCAGGTGCCGTACAAACAGCTCAGAGCTTGGAAAAATACGTAATATATTAAGGGTGGGACAGAACCAAATATATACACTTAAAGCAACTTGTTCATGCATGACTGGAGCACAGTAACAGCTCTGGTGAAGCAGCCAATATTGAGCTCGGTGTCCCTGAGTCTGCAGCACCTGGACTTCCTTTTGGGGCATAACACGGCTGTTTCTACTAATTTTAAGGAAGGGATACCTATGGAAATGATAGGACAAATACAGCACAGAGCATCCTGGAACTGACCATAGTCTTGTCCCTGTTCTGTTCATTTAAGCATTTCTTACAGAACAGCTGCTGATGGCACATGAAGTGCAGGGCAAGCTCTGCTCCCTTCCTGCCAGAGCAGAGATGTGCAAGTAAAGCAGTGGATCTGCTCTCTTCCATGATGAGATTTAGATAAAGGTTTGTTTGGGACTTGTCACTCCCTGTGACATGGGTAATTTTGATTCACATCTCTTGGACAAATGGGAGCTAAAAGCAGTGATTACAATATCCACGACTTCCCACAAGAGATTCTTTCAGGACATTTGAGTTTTTACCTTTTGACAAAACTAAAAGAAGTTCAGAAAAAAATGCTGATAAAAGTTTAACACACACACTTCCTTCTTTCCATGGAGTTCAACTGCAAAACAACTCACAACATAGCTAATAAAAACTGGAAAGTTTCCTCTCAGAGTCATAGCTTTTCCTCTCAAGAGCAATTGAGGCGATTTCCTATGAAAGCCTGTTTCTGCCCAGTGCCAGTAGCGGAGTTTTTCTTCCCAGGATAGGTGGCTGCACATGTTTGTGGAGACCACCAGTGCACTTGCTGCTGGATGTGCCTTAACACCCAGCCTGGGATGGGAGAAGGTGTCCCTCCCCACAAGCATGGGTCTGCCCCTAACACCAGTAACTCTTCATCCCCGTGAGCCTTGGGGCTCCTGTTGGCAGTGAAATCTCTTCCATGTCAGAGATTTATTTTTTCCTGCTGGATGTTTCTCATGTGGCTTTAATTCTGTTTGTGGCGGCAGCTGCATGCACAGATCAGAGGAACAGGCTGGGCGCAGAGTCAGCTTCCCACAACTTATCTCTGGTTGACTAGGGCAGGTGGGGAAGGGAGGATGTGGGCTCCATCCATCCCAAAACCTGTGGGATGGCTAAGGATGGTTACTGTAGTGATGATATCTTCTTGCAGAGAAGACCAGAAGAATGTGGTGGGTGCAACCTGGGACACATTCCCACACCCGCCTCTGTGTACTCACACTCATTCAGCTCCAACATCCCATTAAGCTTGATGGAAGCAATTAAAAAAAGCAGCAGTAGGTGTTCTTGCTCATTTGTGGAAACCAGTTAGCGAGATTCTGTTAGAGATGAGCAGTCAAATATTAAGCTGACTGGTGAAGTTAGGCTCTCAGGGTAATTCTGTCTTTTGGAAATGTTATGTGTGTGTGTGTCAGTGTAACACAACCCAGCCCAGCACAGGGAGCCTTCCAGCACGGTGAAGTTTAACTGCTCAGCAGAGTGGAGAATGGGGATCTGTCCTGACTAGGACCAGCAGGAGAAAAAGTGTGTTTGTGCAAGCATGCACATCTGTAGGTGACACACACACACACACACACACACTGGACTAAGTTTGCAAAGGCCAATGCCAGAACATTAGAGGTGATTCCAGCATCTGCTTGAAAAAGGCTTCTAGCGGCATCATAAGATAATGAAAGCTTGGGACTGCTGCCATTTATGGGGCAATTTCTGTTATTTTTGTGTGGGGATCCCACTGGGAAAAAGGTTAAGTCCATTTGTTTGTTGTAACAACACAGGAAGGGAAGAGGTTTTCCTTTTATCCTGCTAGAACAGCTATCTTTGGCATCGTATCCCTTTTCTCATCTGGTTGAGATCCATATTCAGACTAACAGAGCTTGTCCATAGCTACCATTCAGTAAACAGTAACGAGCTACAGCCAGCTTTTATCTAGATTGAATTAAGCAGGCAGCATATCGAAGATGTAACATGTTCACCTTTCCTTTTCCTAGAGCAGGAAGGGGTGTATTGGACCCCACTAGGAAAGGGTCTCCCTTGGTTCTGATCACAGAAGCTTGTGACTCCAGCTGATCCAATAGGAAGCTCTTGAGTTACAATAAAACATCCTAAATGTGGTTGATGAGCTTCTGACAAAATCAGAACCCCTGCTTCAGTTGGGTGCTCACATCAGTTCAAATCCAGAAATGATCACAATCTCTCCAGACTGGTACTATTTGAAAATGCCATCAGATTTTCCGACCTGGAAGTGCCCTGAGGCAATCCTTGGCTATTGACTCTGGACTTCCAGCAGCCACTGAAACTTAAACTAATTCCTTTCTCCTTTTGGATAAACAAACCACCCTTTGCCTCCCTGATCCCCATCCAACAGAACACTCACTCTTGTAAATGAAAGCAAGCTAATTTACTGATCTCAACTGCTCTTTTCCCAGCATGATATTCAATGCTGTGAGTCACCAAAAAAGGCTCTCCCCTTTTCCATTAAGGTCAGCAGCAGCTTCAGCAGGGAGCAGGTGCCTGGTCATAGCTCCAGGCTGAGCTGGCAGCACCAGCAGCAGTATCCAGGTGGAGGAAGGTTTTCTGCATCTGCCTCTGCCACAGACACGACTGTTGGACCGTAATGTCAAAGGAGGTCAGATAAGCAAGGTAAGTTGCATTGCCTGAACCTTCTTTTTTAACAAGTCTTTTCGGATGCAAATAATTCAGTTTAATACAGGTAGGTGCTGCCCCAGGTCTAAACATAATTTGGGTGACAAATGAGGAATGGCTTAGAGGCAGGGAGCAGTCACCTAACTTTAGAAACAGTTTAATCTCTCTCTTAGAGCTGCAACAATGAAGACTTCTCTTTGTGTTTCTGTCCTCAAACAAACTTCCTTTGTTCTGATTCGGTTTCTCCTCCCCTGGAATTTGCTGTCCCAACTGCCTCACTCAAGTCATGCTCAGGCTTGCTCCAATGCCAGCAATGTCTCAGAAGTCTGATGAAACCTGAATGACCCCATCTCCCCCTGTAGCCTGTGTCCAGCCACCCAAATAGGAGCCAGGAGCTGTTTTCTGCAACAGTGTTGGCCCAAAAGCTCTGCGTGAGGAGCAGGAATGGAGGGATGGCACCTGCTGGAGCACAGCCTTTGGGTACAGGTACTGAGTCACTCGGATGTCCAGAGTGGTCGTTGACTCACCAGGAGCATGAGAGGCTTGTCCTGAGTCCCTGATGAGTGTTTTCACACCCAGACACACCTCAGCTGGAGTGGAGGACAGGGAGCCACCCAGAGAAGCCACCAGCTCAAGGTTAGGGCACTGCCTTGGGAGGACATTTGCAGCCTCCAAACTGACCAGAGCAGGAACATGAATTAAATCTTCCATCTCTCACATGGATATCCCAAAGATCAGCACCAGCATAGGCTGTCTTTGTTCAAGCTGGCCCTGGTTTTGGCTTTAAGCATATCTGGGGCAGAGGATGGGGAAATGCACATCAGTTCTTCTTCAGGGTGTCCAGCCTGAGCTGCTCCTTTGCAGGAACTCAGCTCTTGGGCACCTTGGCACAGCTTGGTGAAAGCTTGGGATCCTGCTGGGTACAAGGACACTCTTGAGAGAGGAACTACAGGCTAGGAGCCCATCCCATTCCCACCAGCTGAGACCAGTGGATCAGCAGTCTTGGTGGCTGACTCAGCCCAGCTCTCCCCTTCGACCTTACTGAGGTGCGAAATCACGGTTTGACTTCAGAGTCAGGTGAATCAGACACTTGATCAAGAGTCACTCTAGGATTTATGGATTTGAGTGCAAGCTTAACTGTGGCCATAAGCTGAGGTCATTGTCTAAAGGGCAACATCAAAATGCAAAGTCAATCAGATGCCTCTGCAAGAACATCCCTCCATTTCATTGCTGCTCATGGAGCTATGCAGCTATTTTTTCACGTAGAATCAGAGCAGTCTGGAATCTCCTGTGTCATCCTTAACCCTTATCAGGTTCTTCTACACAGAATTGCAGCAGGTAGGATCAACCTAGAGTGAAAAAGCAGCCCCGTGTTCAGTGAGGAGATTCTCACTGGTAGTGTCTAAGCCATGTTGCCCCAAGGGCCAGTGAGAAGCTGGGGTTGGAATCATTGGAGAGAGCAAAGTTTCACCTGGAAAGGCTGTTTCCACCAGCACTGCCTGCATCTGCCTGTGTGACACCCACTTTTACAAGTTACAAGTGTGGGGGAGCAGGAAGGGACCCACTCTGTCCCTAATCAAGTCTGTACCTACACCCTCACCGTAGCTTCTTGCTGTATCCTGGTTTGCATTTTCTCCTGTGCCTTGTGGGAGCAGAACTCAGGTTTCAGGAAGCGTCTCATTAAATTTTCCGTATTTTGAAATGGAATGACTCACTCTCACCAAGCCAGCCACTGTTTTTGTCCTTGCTCTGTGCACTGAGACAAGCACAGGACTCACCCCTGCCCCATGACTGGACCCAGGATTCTGGGGAGTCGGGGGTCCAGGCAGCAGCAAACACTCATCACCTTCCCCCTCGAAAAATGTCCCTCTGTGGCTTTTAGACACAAACATGAATGTACATGAAAGGGCAGTGGGTGGGGGCTTGTGCTGAATAATAAGCAGCAGCCAAACAAGTCGAGCAGGTCTGTGGAAGCAATGCAGGCAAGCCAAAAAGATCGGTAAGGTGAGATGTAATTATAATCCCTCTGAGCTGGGACACAGGGAGCCAAAGGATCCAGGACACAAACATCAGCCATGCAGCCCTGCTACACCAGGGGGAACTGGGCCTGAGTAACAACTTGTTTACAACTTCACATTCACCCTGGCTGAGCCAGCCCCACAATGATGTAACTCTGAGCACCTTACACCTTGGCCAGGCCAAAATATTTTTAGGGTGTAAGAGCAGATGGGGAAGAGGCACACAGGTACATAGGCCAAATTTTCTTTTTTCCTTTCCTGTGCCCTGTCCTAGAAATATTTAACTAAAGAAAAATTTATTCAGGATTTTTCCCCTGTTTTCCATTGTGTGTCATGTGCTTTGCTGGTGTGTGGATGATGGAGGAACTGCAGAGCAACAGCTCACATCCATCAACATTGAAATGAAAGTTCAGAGCCCAAGCAAATGGTCCACAAACCTCTACTACCCTGTTAGATAATAAAGAAGCCAAAAGGTACCTTGGTTATCACCAGGAAATAGCCTATGGAAGCATCCTGCTCATTCAGCTATCCCTCACTCGTTTTATTTCTTTAGCTGTATGAGGTTTCCAGTCTCAGTTGCCCAGTGGCACAACATGAAAGGCTGAAAGGGTGGCCCTTGGGTGCCCAACCAGAAGCTGAAAGAAACCCGTTATAGCCAAAGACAAAGCTTAACCTAATGAGCATCATCAGCAGAGAAAAATATGAAAGCAGGAGAGTTTCAAATTGTCCTGTCACTTCAGATAAGATCTGACTTTCTACACATAAAAATGGAAATAAAATCAAAGGGAGGGGGGGAGAGAAAGAAGCTGGGGAAGTGCTGAAAGCTTTCAGGCTTTGTTCTTTCATCACAAAAAAGAAAAAAGAAAAGAGGGGCACGTTTTCCCCTTTGTAAGTTGTGTTTAAGAGCTAGACCCTTCTTCATTTCGAGCCAAGGGAATTTTTGCTTTTGAGTTCGAAAAAAGCAGAATCAGGGTCACGATTTTTAAAAAGCTTAAATCCCAGGCGTGTTTTAGAAACAGATTCAAAAGCACATGCTCACTGCAATTATCTACGCCTGCGGTATTTTCAGACATGTGGACTTCAGGAAAACAATAGCCAGCCCTGTTATCAGCACAAAGGAGGATCAGTTTGGAATTACCGTACCTGTAACGTAGGCAGCCCTCAGCTCTGAGGCTTTCCATTCCCATTGTTGTTCAGCTGTGAATTTACTTACAACATTCCTGAAATAGAAAAAAAAAAAAAAAGAAAGAAAGAAAGAAGGGCATTCCTGACTGAAGTGTGGAGCAATTGAGAGCTGGCACCCTCTAAACAATAACTCTCAGCACAGGTCTTGCCTAAAATCAGGGGGACATTTTGCCCTTGGAAACTGATGGGTTTTGAAGCAGGAAAAAAAAATCAGAGAGAGAGGATGTCTGAGCACTGGGATGCTCCAGCTCCAATGCAGGCACTGCACAAGGGTAGAGAGGTGATGGATGTGTCCCTGGCTGGAATATTCCCCTGTACAGGAGCCATGACTCTTTCCATCCATTTAAAACAGAGGACCATGATGAACCATTGCAGCTCCAGAAGATGGTTTAATAGAAAGGTTTGGTGCTGGTGGCAAATATCCAGATGCTACTCGGTGTGATCACTCAGAGGTACACACACCTTGGGTAGCTGGGCTGGGCTGGTGAAGAACTGTCTCTTGGAAACCCTAAGCTTGTTATTCTGGTTAACTGCATGTGATTCTTTTATGTATTTGAGCTTAAAACTCCCAGAGATAATACAGTCGAATCTCAGAAAGCTGGGTGGGAATCAGAAAGGCATGGGCAGTCAAGCCTTAAGGACTTGAGCTGGGAAAAAAAAAAAAAAGTGATGGTGAGTTTTAGCAGGTCCTGGCTCCCCTGAGCAGCTCCGGAGGAAGTGGTCCCTCTGTGGTGTTTGCATTGCAAACTGTGCCGAGCAGGTAGTGACGTTGCCTAACCAAAGTACCAGAAACATCTTAAAAACATCTTGGAAATCTTGGGTCTCTGTGTCAGGGGCTGCAAACCCTCAGTGACCTGGGTCCCTGTGGTGCGTCACTGAAGGGGGATGAGTCCCCCTGTGCGTGGCTGCTGTGGCAGAGCAGAGCCCAGGGCAGCCGGGGGACAGGGGGACAGGACACACACACTGGTATCTATAGCAGCCATCTCGGCTCCTTTCATAATCGATGGGGAGAAACTGGGAGGAAAGCGTGATTCATCCCACCTGCCCGACGCTCCGCCCCGGCTCCCCACGGGTCGCAGCCCTCCTGCCTGGGAAGTGCTCTGCCAGGCTCTGCCGGCCCTGCTCCGCCCGTCACCCCCAGCCCGCACCCCACGCTGCCATGTGGGTCCCCTGCTGGTGGCCCCCGGAGCCCCGAGCCCGGGCCGGTCGCTGCCACCTCCCTGCGGGCAGCTTGTGCTGTGAGTGCCGGGACGGGGCAGAAGCCGCGATGCGGAGCAGCACCCCCACACCAGCACCCCCAAACCAGCGCCCTGCCTCCTGCACGGGGATCCCTGGTTGGCACTTGGGAACAGGAACAAGTTTGTGTCACCCTTATCTGCATGATCTCAGCTGTGCATTTCATTTGTCTGTGTGCCAGAGGAGGAGCTGAAACCTGCACCAGGTGTGATTCATGTGCCATTTCCATGAGTAAGCCCCGTGGTGGTGATTGGCAATCACTTATATAAAGCACCGGGTTTCCAGGGTACAGAGCACCTGTGAACTCTGTTAATCGTAGGCAGAGTGCTCGGGAAGCTTCTGGATCTTTCTGGTCTTTAGTAGGGGCGCTCATGGGCTCCCCCCTGCCCCAGGCTAGCCAAAATTGTGATTCTGAGTGGCAGGGAGCCAAGGTGACAGCCCTGCCAGAGGGCTTTGCCCCGCGTGGGGAGCAAATACCCAAACCTCCCAGGCAGGCTTATACGGAGAGAGAAAAAGCCAGCAAGAAAGGACTTAGGGTGGGAGGAGGTAGAGCGGGGTGATCCTGGAAGGGAGGGTTTGGAGAGGGGGAAGTGCTTGGAGGCTTGGTTGGGGAGGAGAGGCTGGTGGAGGTGTAGGGTGAGAAGGTGACAGTGGAATGTGGGGACTCTGAGGGCAGCCTTGCTGGAGTGATGGGTTGGAGCTGGGGGAAAACCGGTGGAGGAAGGGCAGTGAGGCAGATTGTTTTCCAGCTTTCTGTTGCAAATGAACAGAGGTGGGAGAGGCTCTGAGGGCAGATAGGGAGATTCAGCTAATCTCTATCAGGTTAACCATTCTCTGAAGACTTGCTGAGCAGGTAGCCCATCCATGGGACATACCGGTGCCAGTCCTCATCCTTATCCTCCTGTGCCCATGGAAATCCACTGCTCACCGCTAACTCAGCACGTGAAGAGAGTCCCGGCTGATGGCTGAGAGAGCCCCGTGCCACCCTCACATCCCCGGGTCTCCGGCAGGGGCCACATTGTGCCTTTGATGAAGCAGGATAAAGGGATCTGGGAGAACTGGTCCTGCCGGGAGCCCGGCAAAGCCCACCTGACCGCTTGTGCCCAGCGCTGCTATGCACTGGTTAAAGTCAGCTCCATTCTCAGCCAGAAAAACCCTCTGATAAGTAGTAAGTCAGCCAGCTGCATATTTACCTTCGGAGGCTGGCCAGCGCTGACATGCTTTGCAGAGCCAGGCCCAGCTCCAGTGAGAGGGGGAGTGCCCGGGAATGCTGCGGCGGGGAAGTGGGAGGATTTAGAGCAGTTTGCAGTGGGGGTCGAATGGGTCACCCGAGCCGAGGGGGCCTCCCAGGTCCTTCTTCTCCCTTGCCAAGAAAGACTTTCCTTGTTTGGCCTCCCAGATAGTTGGATCGTGCAGCCCCTTCCCCGGGAGCGGGGTCACTTCGGAGCAGCTGAGCCTGGGAAATGAAACCATGGGTAGGGCTCCCATCTCGCCGGGAGCAGCATCCTGCTGCTGGGACGAGGAGATGGGCTCGGGGGGCTGCAGGGAGCTCGGCAGAGAAATGAACCGGGCTGCAGACATGTTCTGTATTGCTGAGCGTTTCTCTTTTGCCAGCTGACCATCTCTTTGTACACCCCCACCCTTCCGGGCTGCCCTCACACCAAATAACAGCAAAAAATAAACACTTTCCGGGTAAAATGGGGTCAGTGCCTGACCCAGGAGGGGTGCATAGGGATGGACTTTGTTTTCAAAGTGCAGTGGCTAAGAGAGACTGTTTCACCAGCCAGCAGAGCGTTCTGCAGGGACTGTAGCACCCCGATGTTATTCCCCCATGGACTGACACAAACGTAGCTAGAGCTGAAGTCCCCCAGCTCTGCTCACTTGCTGGTTTGTTGGGGTTTTCTTCCTCTTTTACCAAGAATGCGGGAACCTGCTGCTCCTGGATGGCTCCGAGATGAGTTTCTGCTTGTAGCACTCCCACTTCCAAAGCGGAGCCGAGAGTGCAGCCCACCGAGCTGCCGCAGAACTGCACCGCGCCAGGGAAGCGCTTGGCAGAGGTGCTGAGCACCCTGCAGTGCCCGGAGCAGCTGGCCCTGCACAGGGAAGGGGCGTGGGGCAGGAAAGGGAGGTGTGCAGGGAACCCCGTGTCCTCCCTGGGCAGATGGAGCTGGGGGACATTGTTCTGGCCACTGCTCCAGGGAGGATGTGTATGAGGATGGCTCATATTAACATTTTTCCTCAAAACTGGATGAGATCGCAGAGTGTTTCGAGTGACAATAGGTGGCATGCAGGCTTTTCCTCTGAGAGGAGTTCTTGCAGGAAAAGACAGAAATCTGAGTAAGGTCTAGCAGGATCTCCTATGGCCAGGCCCTGAGGACAGGGTCAATCTTTCTGGGTCAGTGAATATTGAATATTTATGCTAATTGAAAAGCCTGGCAAAGTGAAGGCTGGTTCTACAGGTTCATGTGTAGTCCCACTCCCTGTCTTGAACTGCAACAAAAACGATTTTCAGCCTGTTTTTCTAAGCAAATATCCTGGCATTTGGGTTAGTGTGTGTTGGTTTGGGTACTTCTGCTGTTGGCAGGGCATTTTTGTCCAATCCCCATCTCTGAGATTTCTCACCCTAGTTAGGAAACCAGTTGCAGAGAACCATAGATTCCTCCAAACAGGACCATTTGCCAGCCTGGTGAGCCTTGACTTTCCCGAGCCAAAGTGAGAGTCTGTGTCCCCCCGCCCCCAGCCCTGCCTGGCTGCCTGCCTCACCCACCACGCACTGGCTGTGCAGGCAGAGGATGCTGCTGCTGCTCCTCAGGAGCTGCTCTTGCAGCTCCATCTGCAGGTGCTCACCCAGGCTGTGCCTGCACTGACCCGCTCCCCGGAGCGTGGATTTCCAACCAGACTACATTGCTCATGCTGGGCTCGCACAGTTTGTTGCTGTCTGTCCCCTTCCATCGGGTTCCTGCCCTTGGTTGCAACACTGGGGTGCTGCTCCTCCTGGCTGCCCCACTGTCTGCCTCTCCACGTGGTGTGTTCTCATGCTTTGCCTCCAGACTCTTTGAACCCATCTGTAAGATCCTTCTTATCCTCCTCCAGATCTTCCTCTGAGAGGATTTCTCTAGGACAATGATGAGAAATTCATCATCTAGCTATGAGGAGAGGAAGGGTGTGGGGTGGAATCTGTATCTCCTATCCCTGCTAGGACACTGGCTCCTGATGTGATGTGACCCACTTGCTAACAGCCACATTTTCAAACTCTCCAGCAGCTGTTCTGCTCACTGCTGGGTGTCTCTGGAGAACAGGATCACAAAGCCATGGGCAGACGGTCCAAGCAGTGTGCAAGGCTCCTGTAGCCATCTGCCCGTGTTACCCTGTGTCACAGGCAACTGTCCCTGGACAAGGCAGGAAGGTGTATTTGGCCTCAGTGCAAAGTCCAGCAGCAGTTAAAGCAGAGCCTGTAACAACATTTCATCATCCCAGTGTCCCTCTTCACTCAGTGCTCCTTGGGGCACGCAGGGGGACTGGAGCAGCCTGTCCCAGCTTCATGCAGGGCTGTGGCCAGCACCTCTTGCTGCTCCTTTGGTGGCTGCAGCAGTTGCGATGGAGGCTCTTGCACACCTTTGAAACCACAGTCACAGGGTTTCTGCATCAATCCAGGTGGTGGACAGTCAGATTAGCATCTACAAGGAGAGGATATGAGGGCTGAGAAGGCCTTAAACGCAAAAAACCATCTCCAGATCCAACTGATACCTCAGGAGCAGTCATGACTGAGGAGGGGCTTACACAGGCAATTCATGTCCTGTTGGCTGTGCTTTGTGAAAGACCTGCTCTGAGATACCTGTGGGCAGAGCTTGGCAAACTCTCCACAAGTGGGAATGTTGAGATACTGGAGCAGACTCTGGATTTACTTTCCAGAAAGGGATCCTTAGCCCAGGGCTGACTCACTGTCAAGTAGGATTTCAGGATTTCAAGATTATAAAATAAACAGTAACATCAGCCTACAAGGCTTTTAACTTGACAATTTTCCTTGATACATGAAAACAAAATGCACTGGAGATGGTCAGTCCATCAGCCTTCCAGCTCTGTTTGAGGCAGTGTTCAGCCTGGGCTGCTCATGGGGTGTGTGTTGATCCCTTTAACCTAAGAAATAGTGAACACAGTCCCTCCTGTCAGCCTGAAGAGTACTTTGCACCCTGTCTCTTGTGCCTACATGCATAACCCTTGCTCATCCATCCATCTGGAGAAGATGGCAGCAAGGACAGTTAAACTGACCACTGGCCTAGCGTCTGGGATCTGCTGGTTGTGAAGTTTGGGCTTGGAGAAATTCTACTACCTGTAATATATAAAATGGGGGGTAATGATGCCTCAGCAAAAGTTGCTTAGAGTGGTTATGGGGGTTTACTAGCGAAATGCTGTAGGTATCTGAAGTGTGATCTTAATATTACTGCCTTTCATGCAGGCAAACTGTTCACTTCATCCGAGAACTTAAAGCAGACTGCTCTCATTAAGACTCCCAGAAGAGTTTTTGCAACCTTTTGTGTATGTGACCTTGTCAGGACTGACATGACCAGTCTGTGTGAAATAAACTGCTGTGATCCCGTTCTTTTTTTTAGCAGGCAAGCGCAGTTCTTTCATCAGCTCGTTTGTCTGATGCAGAGACCAACGCCTGGGATTTCAAGTCCCTGGACCAAGGCTGGTGCCTTTCTTGGCACAGCCGGGCTGGTGCTGGACTGGCTTCACCTGTAGGTTTGCGAGCTCTCCATACTAAGCTGGCAAGAAGCACATAAATAGCATCAATCCATTTACACAATCCCGGCAGCCCTGTCTGGAGCAGAGCGTGCCTGGAGCGTTTCAGAGCTAGGAGGGGGCAGTTAGGGAGATGCATACGGTGGGAAAAGAGCTGTTGCAGAGAGCTGGGGAAGGCGGCAAAGCGAAGAGGATCCCCGTCTCCGGGACGCCGCGGGGATGCGGAGCTGCCCAGCAGCGCCGGGCCAGCCCCACGCCCGAGGGCTCCTTGGAATGCCGGGGATCCCAGGCGGGAGCGGCGGCGGCGGGGAGCGGCCGGCAGGTGGCGCTGCGGCCCCGGGCGCGCTGCGGGCTGAGGGAGCGGAGCCGATCCCCGAATCCCGGGATCCCTCCCCACATCCTGCCCTGCAGGGCCCCGTGCCCTCGGCTACAAGGAGCCCAGCGCCCCGAAACTGCACCGTATCACAGCCAGCCCCGGGTGTGCCGCTCATTTGTGCTGCTGGGTACCGGCGTTTGTCACCCGGGCTCCGGCCGAGGCGCCGTGCGGAGGATGGAGGCAGGAATTCGCCCGGGAGCCGCCTGGGTCCGACCTTCCTTCCACTGCCCCTTTCTTCCCCGCTTGAACGCAGGGGTGGCTGCTCGCCCGCCTCGCAAGGAATGAAGGGCCGGGGGGTGGATCAGAAGGAAGGCATTGTGCCTTCCTGCTGATCCCCTCGAGCCCACACTTGTCACTAAAACGTGTGACTTTGTTCCCAAAGCGTGTTTTCTGCCTTCCCAGCGCAGCCAGGCAACTTTGTCCCTAAAATGCTGACCGTCCCTTTCAAGAGGCTGCCAGCTCTAACTTCAGACATCAAAATGGGATGGCAGAACTGCTCTGTGCCTCACCTGTGCTATCACTCCTCTTTTCTTTGCCTTGTACATCTTAACTCTCTTAGCAAGAACTTGTCGCTGTTGTATCAGGAACGGCGAGAAACGACACTGATTCTAATCTCAGAAGAAAAGGAATCTTTTATTTAATTTATAAACTGTTTTATATGTTAGTTCCCTTGAATGGCACAAGGCCATTGGTCCCTGACCATCCCCTTCCTTAGAATGATTGGTTAGATCTTACAACACCCCTTTCAAAATATTTCTCTGGTCAGTATGACAACAACCTGCACCTGCAAGATAAAGAAAATAGTTTACAGAAACTTCTGTTTTTCAGCCAGTGTCTGCGAGAAAGTAAAGACTTTCTCACAGACAGAGGCAGAAAGCTGGAAAATCTCTCTGCAACCCAGCTTTCGGCATCCACAATAACTGTGTGAACTTAATCCTTACACTTCTGCCAAATTAATTTTCCTTTTCATCTTTCCCTATTAAAGTGAGATGCTTTTCAGGTGGCAGGGACTCATCTTACTCCTCCAGGAGGGGATGAATCGAGGGCTGAGGCACCGCTGTGTTTTGGTGGGCGTGGGTGGGATACCAGAGAGCAGGGGGATGAGAGGGGGAGCAGCATGTCACCTGGACAGGTTATCGGCCCTCTGGGGGGACAGGGCAGTGCATGGGAAGGGAACGAGAGGGACCTTCCATCATGGGCGGATATTTTTAAATCTTATATTTTGGAGCATAAACTCTCCCAGGATGAGAGCCTGGGCAAGAATCCTCACACCTAGGGGCAGGGAGGACTTCCTTGTGGTCATCTCCTGCCTGTTTTCTGTCTCCTCAGGCTTGCCTGCACCCAGCATGACCCTCAGACCTTCCTCCTGGCCATCTTTGTCCCTCCTCTGCTCTTGCCTCAGTTTTCCACTCTCCTCTCTGCATTCCAGCCACAAAGGGAGAGCTGGGAGGAGGGGAGCAGAATGAGACAAGGAGCTGGGGTAGGGGTCAGATAAGGGCCAGGATGGCCATAACTTCTTTCCAGTGGTTCATTCTCCTCACATGCCTCCCACAATCTCACTGCATCTCACTGCATCCCAAATTTCTTCTTCAATACAGACCCCTCGCTTTCTTGCTGCCCTCCAGCTCCCAAAATACAGTCTCTACAGTCCTATACTTTCTCTGTAACACTCCTATACTCTCCTTCTTGCCCTGCCTCCCATTCCAAGGGGAGAAAGGAAGCCACTCCCCTTGTTCCAGTTTACAGGGCACTGTATCCTCCTTCTCCCCCCTGCACCCATCGTAGCCAAGTGGCTGAGGACAAGGGGCTGCAGACAAACATCCAAACTCCTGGGGCAGCCACAGAAACCATAACACTGAATAATACCCTCCCATGAAGCCCAAGCCAAGGGCTGCTCCTTGCACGTGCAGCATGCTGAAGCTGGCCCTGATTTTCAGCACACTTGTGAGGCCAAATCCTGATTTTTTATGGCAGTTTTCCAATCAACTGGAGTAGACCAGGACTTAGAGTGAGACACACATTCTCACTAATCTTTCATGTAGCTGTGCTTTTTCTTCCAACACGATGGTCTTGTTAGTAGCTGGAAGGCTTCAGAAATGTGCAGAACAGATGCAGGTAATTTGGGATTTCCAGTCTTGGGAATATTTTGTGCCCACTGAAGTCAGTGGGAAAGCTACCACCACTTCCAGTGGGTGCTGGAATGCCTCTGAGCTATTTGGCAGAATAAATTTGATTGCCTTTATGAGTAAAGGAGGGCTTAGGTTTTCCACAGCACAAAACAATCAGCAGCAGTGAGCTCTAGAAATGGCTGTGTTATCACTTAGGTCTCTTGTAAAAACAGACCAAACCCAACAACAGCAACAAAGTCCTGAATGAGGGAAAAAGGAAACATTATTTTCTTGAAAGCTCTGGGCATTTGGAGCACTGGGAATCATCTTAGTGCAGTGACCAGTTTGAAGATGAGGGTGTTTCTTAACCCCAGTTTGTTGTGGGAATATGCAGCCTGGTATTTCTGTTCAGAGCAAAGATCTTATCTGGCAAATGAGCCAAACTACCCAAAAGGCCTGTGTTTATCCCACTTCTATGACACAACAAGGTCCAAGTCCCACTCCACAAACTCACACAGCTGAATGTGCAGCAGAGCTCATTTCAGGAGGACCTTTGAGATGTAGATTTCCAGGACTCCCGCAGTGTCCATGGGCTGCTTTTTTCCCACATCATGGATATTCCATGCACGCAGCTCATGAAGGCTGTGTCTCCTCCTTCTCAACTACCCAGGGAAGGCTGCAAGGTCAGAGTCAAAGGCTGAGATTCAAACCTTTGCTGCACCTCTTCTTCTTATGTTCTATTATGCCATGTTTTCCCTTCCTCCAACAAGAAGGTTCCTTTTTTGCCTCTGCGAATGGGTTCAGGAGAGGCAAAAAGAGCTCTCCCTGCAAGAGCCAAGCCTCTTGCATGGTGTGATGACAATTCACAGCCTCCTGTTACACTGATTGGTAACATGAGTGTCACCTGTGTAGTGGGGAGAATATTTCCAGGGGAGCTGAGGAATCTTGGACTAGATACAAAAGTATCTCACTCTGGAAATTTTAAATCATGAGACATCAGCGGCTTTTAAAAGAAGTCACGAAAGCAACAGCCCTCTGATCTTGTTGCTCAGGGAACTGCAACATTTTCCTAATGTGGGAATAGGTGATGGAAAAGCCCCCTTCCATTATCAAATCCTCATAACTGACCCCAGCCAGGAGAGTGTTTTCCCTGTAGTGTGTTTTCCCTTTACATTGCGTTATTTCATCAGTTTAATATCCCTTGCATGTATTTCTTCAGTTCACAGCTACAGAGAGTAGCTTCAGCTGTAGCTGTCCTGCAGCCAAACTGATGTGCTGCACGTAGGAGGCATCACCCCGGAGGTGACCTTGCGATGACTTCACTCGGTGCCTCACAGTAACCTATAGACACTGGTGCTGTAAAAATGGTTTTGTGAGAGGTATAAATACAAACACTGTGAGATCACATATTCCGGGCTGTAACTGAATGCAGACTCTTGGAAGAAAAACAACTCAAAGCCCTCCTGGAAAAAGCTGTCAAGCGCAAGCACACTTCATAAATTTTTCCACAACCCCAAATGCACCATGCAACAAACAGGCTTCTTTTAGACAGTGGGGCCGTGAACCCCACAATGGCTGGGCATTACTTGTATTATTTGTAATCTGTCCAGGATGGGGAGGAGGAAGGGTTATCTCCAGTCCTTGTTGTGTTGATGTTCTTAGGATCTCCATGGGAACCAAGACCATCAAGAAGGAGTCACGTGCTTGCTCTGCACAGTGAGCCTGATGCCTTCGGTCTGGTGCCACGCAGCAGCTCCCCTTGCCCAGGGAATACCCAGTGTGGCTGTTTCAGGTGGTCCCAGCAGTACAACCAACCAGAGACTCAGGAGATCATGAGTTCAGCCCACCCAGCCCAGCACTGACACTGGGCAAGGAGGACACACGCTGTGCAGGAAACTGTGCTGAACCTCTGTGTTGCTGGACTCAAGTGCCACCAACAGATCTGACAGTCAAACACATACCTGCCCAGAAGTTTAATTTTTGCTGTCTTTTCTCTCTAGTTCTAGGCAAGCCAAAACAAGGACAGTCCAAGCAGGATTCCTAACAGCTTGCTCTGGAGCCATCATCCTTCAGATTTCATTGGAGAAGGTGAACCATCCCAGCAGATGCACCTGCTTGCAGTCAGAACAGCCAACATCTGCTGTGCAAGTGATTTTGTGACAGTTTACCTGGCTGTGAAAGGTACCATAACACTGACAATTACAGTTTGGCCATAGGGAGCTCAGAGCTCCCCACATTCCATCTCACACTTGTCTATTAGTGTCTGGTGATGTTGCACAAATGCCTAGAGCAGGCAATCAAAAAGAATTATGAGCTTAATTAAAACCCACCATGACCATTTAACTAGGCATAATGAAGCTACCCGACCTGGAATTTGCCCAGCACTCAAACACTTGCTGTTTCAAATGAGTGAGAGTGGCCAGAAGTGGTTTTACAGTTCAAGGGAAAATGGCATGTCTAGCCCTACAGTCCCTCTACATCCATGCCAAGGCCTCAGTGCAGCCCAGTTGTTTGTGCATCTCCTATCGAGCACCATCTGGGCACAGGGCCACCCTCACACAGCCCCTGCCAGGAGCTTGGCCCCAGCTCAGTGTGCTGCACACCTCCTTCTGCTACCCTGCATGTTTTTCTCCCTCTTTCCGGCAGTTACTCCTTCATTATTCACTGGAGCAGGGACTGGATGCTGTGACAACAAAGCTTGTGCCACAGTCCTGCAGAGTCCCTCTCAGACCAGTAAATAGTTGTTGATATTGAAAATAATCAGTCTGGGCTTCTCTTCAGCCTCAGAGGAGGAGAATGCAGAGGCTGCACATGGCCTCCACTGCCACCTCCTACTCATGCTGCTTTTAATGAGGCTTAGCCATGCTCTTCAAGGCTCTGTCCCAGCAAGGGGCAGCAGAGCAGGGACATCTGGCTTGGAAGAGGTGCCAGAGCTTGGCCATGACGCAGGACCCTGTCCCTCAGCAGGGTCAGCCCTGGTTACTGCTGCAGATTGTCCCTGTAGGTGCCGAGCATGGGCTGGGGGCCCACCTGCACTTGTGGGCAGCACCTCCCTGACCTTCTTCTGTGACTTCTGTGACTTCTGTTAAATACTCTGAGCTAAAGGTTTCCATGTGGTCTGTCCATCTCAGGCATTTCCGTGGTTTTGGAATGTTTCAGCTATAATTGTCCTATTCTCTGTGGCCAAGATTTGGGACAGATATGTAATTTTGTGCATTCTTGTCTCTGGTTTGTTGCAAAAACAGAAGTGTTGCCCAAGCCTGGAGGTTTGGCAGGGAGTGCCCACTTTGAGTGGGAGGTTTTCTGCTTTCCCCAAACTGAACAAGTTACAGGTGTCTGAAAAACTTCTTGTAGCACGTGCTCAGTGTGGTGGGGCTTGTAGATGCTCACTAATATGGCTGATGTTAGTATAAATTGTGTTCCAAATAGATTAAATATGCCATACTCTGAAAAATCAGCACATTGATGCCCCAGTGGGCACACCAAAATTTGTTGCAGTATTTCACTTTGATTTTGTGTGGATTAATTTTATACAGCTAACATGGAGCTAATGGTATTTATTTATTGCACAAAGAAATTAATGAACGCCAGAGCAGCATTTAGAGACAGCATAAAACAGTCAGAGAAAAGCTTAAAGTGAAGTTGTGTCCTCAGAGCAGCATTTAAACACTTGCATTGAATAAGACCTGAAGCTGCATGCTGAAGAGGAGAAAACAAAGGATGAAATTGTTTCATATGACATGAACATCTACTCTCTGGTGTGAGCAAACCACAATGCTGAGGGGGAAGGAGGAAGGAAGAGTGAATAATGGACAATATGCTCTGGAGATCTCCTGTAGAGCACTCAGCTCATGGGAACAGCAGGAAGCAGAATAAAGCACCCTCAGCTCTGATAGCCTCTGATTTCAGAGGGTTTCACATCATCCTTCATTTTGCTTAGCCAATTTAGGAACAGAGAACTTCCTTGCATGACCTGATAAAGCCATTTATTCGTGGTTTGCCTTCAGTGTCTCTGGCTCTTCGCCCTCCCCTGGTCTTGCATCAATCCTGTGGATCTCTGGGGCCCTATGCCTCTTTAAGAAACCTGGCCAGGTTCAACACTGATGTCTTTTCATCTTTCTGGATTACTGGATGAATGTCAAACCCACCTAATCCTGTAACTCACAGTAGGAGTCCATTTCTCCCTCCCATCTGCAAGATGCCAGGTTGGAACTGAGGGGAGAGAAGGCAGTAGGAGGCTGAGACCCTTTTCCATAACTGGGGACTTGGTGGGATGAGGGAAGGGGGAGCTTACCTAGGTTTGTTTTTCATCATGAATTTAGGCGTCATAAGTTTCTATTTTATTCATTTTTCTCTGTGTCTACCTGCTTTCTGGTTTTATATTGTGAGATCCTGGGAGAGGGGGACTGAGGTTTTCTCCTTCTGGATTTTTACAGCACTTTGGACAACCCCCGAGTGCTGTCATAACAGACAAATACTGTAAAACTTCCTGTGTGTATAATAGGTTATGTTGTTTCCTGGTCTCATGATGAGGTGCCTAATTAACCTTGCATCTAATGCTTGGACCAGCTGCATAACTGGTGTAAACCAACACAGTTGCCTGTTTGTTGCCCTGTGGTAGCAGAGTTTAACCTGACAGTCACTGAAATATTCCATATGTGGAGAGATTTCTGTCTGATTTTCTCATGTGCACCTGTCACTGTGAGAGATCATTTTGGTACAGGGCAGTGCGAGTTATCTCAGCCCTTCGGGGGGAAGTGGTTGCCCCAGGGGCCTGTTCTTGGCTCTGTGATTCTCTGACCTTACAGTCTGTGCTGGCAATCAGCACAACTTCTTTGAAATAAATGGGTAGCACAGATATATGATAAAAATCCAGCTTAAAACATGTTTAAGGGGGGGACATCATGATCTTTTCTCTCCTAGCTGTTTGGATAAAGGACAGAAAAATACAGCTAGGACAAAAATAAGACAACTAGGATGGCTGGAGGCCTGGGGGAGAAGAGGGTGGGCTGTGTTCCTGGGTGCCTGCCTGGCACTTTCCCCCTGACATGCTGAGAGGCAGTTCACAAATGCAAGAATTTATTGTCTAGGTGTCACATTGCTGAATGTCACTGAAATGTCTCAGACTTCAGTTTTTTTGTGCTAAGTGCAGCAGAAATCTCAATGGCCAGACCACTGCAGAGACAAAGTACTGCTGGCATCAGCTGGTAACTGGTTTATCTTGTATTTGGGGCTAATTCTGCCCACTTCTGTGTTGACCCTGCTCATAGTCCAGGGCAGAAGAAATCCAGCCTTGACATGGCTTTTGGGCTGGACACAGGAAAACCTCAAGTATTGCTTTTTTGAGCACAGAAGCTCATTCTATTCGCACAGGAATGTTTGCGTGCTCGCGAAGCTGGGGGTGCAGCATCGGGAAGAATGAGTTCCTGTGATGTTTTGTGATGAAAAAGTGGACACACAGTTAAAGAAAAAAGGTCCCATTTTATCCCAGCCAAGCCTCATTGGGGAAACTCCAACAAAATCAGTGATGTTTGGCCCAGAGAATGAGCATGTTGGCATAAGCATGAAATGAAGCATCCAAAGTTACAGATGATTTATGAGAATTCCTCATGCCTTTACTGCCATTTCCTCCAGCTGTCTGAACTCCTTCCACACCATCCTCCCATCGGAGAGCAGGAATTAGCCTCCTTTTTCCTAAATGCTACCTTTGGGGAAGACATCTGACTGAGCAGACCCTCTCTGCAGATGGGAATGGCTTCAGATATTGAAGGGTTTCTCTTAACATAAACATGCTAGCTCCAGCTCCCCTGGAAAACCAAACACCTCCCTTGGGCTCCTTTAGCAGGCATCGTTTCCCCTCATGGAAAGTCTGTGTGGAATGGATGCAGCATCAATTAGGGAAAATCTAGCACCAGCTGATGGGCGATTTGGTACCTCCCCAGTATGTCATGGACAGAGTTATTTTACTGTGGGTCCTCTACTTGTTTGTTCATTTCTTTCTGTCAAGTCCATCCCAGAGCTGAATAATGCTTTTACATGTGTCCTTCTCCAGTCTTCACCTACATCTTCAGTTGTTAGGGCAGGGTCCTCTGAGATCCCTGTAAAGCCACGTTTAATGTCCTGCCATGACTGGTGAGGGAGGAATAAGGTCACAGACTTTTGGTGTTCCTGTCAACCTGATTATCATGAGCTTGAAAAACTGCTGCAGCCTCTCACTTGCACTGGAGCACAGTGCTCCTGGTAGATCTTGCTGATCCCTCATGTCAGGGGAGCAATGCTCAAAGCCGGCTTCTTTGCTCCCAGGTGACCTCTGGCTGGAGATGTGCCATGCTGAGGATAGGAGCCAAAGGGAACGGCCGGGTTAAAGCAGCTGGGGGGTTGAGGGTGGCTCACCAAAACCACAGCCCTGGGAGGGGCCCTTGCTTGCTGCTACCTGGTACTGACCATGATGTCAATATTAACCCTCAGCAATGTCATCACAGCTGGATTTTTCTGTCTTCTGTCCTCAGGTTCTGTCTTGTCCATGAGCCATCCCCCTGGCCTAGGGACTGTCCCTTGCATCTCTACCAGGATGCTGCTCTTTGGGGAGGGAGGAGTTGAAAAAAGCTGTGGGCACAGCCACGCCAGGTGCCACTGGTATGCAGGATACTGATTGCAAGCTGCTTTCATGAAGGTGGGGAAAATCCCCTGAAGCCCCACCAGGTAGAGAAGCTCTGGCCAGTGCAGTATGAGCTGTTCTGCTCAGATTTTAGTGCAGAGGGAGAAAAGTTTCCCAGGGATGACTCACAAATTCCTGAATGTGCTGAGTGTGCTGAGGTTTTTCTGAGATGAGGTCAGCTCTCAGAAGCAGGACTGCTGCAGAAGGGGGTTAGCTGATGGCTTGATCTCCGTCCTGTGTGTGTTCAAAGAGACACCACAACAGCCCTGGTGGAGAGTCCAGTACTGGCACACATCCCTCTCCAGCGGCGGAGCAAATACAAGGATGTCTGCTAGCCTCCCCTTTGCCACCTCTCAACACTGGATTAGTATCTGCAAACTCATCTGGAAGCAGAATACCAGCAGTTCCTTGGGACTTGGTCAGTGCTTATAACCAGCAGTGTAGCAAGCTTAGAGGCAGACACAGAAGCAGAAAGAAATGCAAGGAAACACTGCAGGCACTGCTAACATCAGACATGCTTTTATTTCAGCTTTCAAGGTGGTTTTCCAGATCTAATTGTGCTCAGTAGTTAAAAAGCGCATTCATTTCTTCATTACCCGCAGCATATTGGATGTCCCTGTTCTTAAGTTGTTTTGATTTCTAGGTATTTGAGGGTTTAATAAGGTTTTCTGTTTATTTAAGGAATTATTGCCCCTCCGATTGAAAGATAATGGGGCGCTATAGCCTTGCCAAGTGTTTTTATGCTTCAATAAAACAACAAGCAATTTACACAAGGCAATAAAACTGCACCCTGCCTCCTCAATGAAGAAACACAAGGCCATGTTTGAAACGATGTCTAGCTCAGAAAATAAATCCACCCTTACTCAATGCACTCCATAAAATTAACTGGGTACAAAATCCCCCATATGCTTTCCTTTTCCCAGAAGTTTGGAAAATTAGCACAAGATGTGTTTGAAAATCCTATAACATATCAGCATAATTTGTCCCAAGATATGTTGCTGTCTGTAAAACAACAGACTGACTACTCATTAAGACTTCCAAAGGGGCATAGGTTTCATCACAGACTCCATCAATCCCTTATTTCCTTTCTCTTTGGGTTCTGTCACCCTTTGAGCCCTGCCTGCTTGCGTGAAATGTTGAAGAACCCCCTCTGACGTAAGGAATTGCCTCTTTACTCACTCTGCTGCAGGGTTCAGGCATTTGAGGGCATTTTCCATGCTGGCATTCAGAAAATTTTGAAGGCTGTGCTGACCTTTTGCCCTCTGAACAGCTCTGTCATCTCTATTCAAGGGCTGAGAGCATCCTCGAGCCCTCAGGGTGGGCTCTTGTTGCCTTGCCTGCTTCTTCTGTAGCGGCAAAGGAGGATTTTGGAGTCCCATGGAGACCGATGGTAGCAGGGAAGTAAGAGCCCTGTTCCCTCAGAAGTGTTTTGTCATATGTCTTACCTCAATTTGAGTCTTGAGCTTCAAAAGCCTGCCTGGAGCTCCACCTGAAAGACCTCCTGGCCACAAGGATGCTCTGGCCTGCCCCTTCAGGAACTGCCATAGAGGAGAGATTTCAAGCTCTGTTGTGACTAAAGTGGCAAGAAGAGGTCTGAGCCCAAAGTGGAGTTGAACCCCCTTCTTGTTCTCCCACAGCACTTTACTCTCGGCAGAAAAGGATTTCTGCTGGCTGTTCCAGGGGGAAATGCCACAACAAAACTGAGCTTTGCGTCTTCCTCTATGCAGCAATTTGTACCATAAGTGTTGCTGTTGGTGGTGCAGCAGGGGCACCACCGATAAATAAAGGCTCAATTTTGCCTTTGCAGATGCCAACAGAACAGAGGCCCTGAAGCAAGAGATGGCAAAAGGGATGGTAGAGACTCCCAGCAATACTGCCCTTGATTCCAGCTGGGAGCCAGCGAGGAAACACACTCCCCACACTCCCCAGTGAAGCCCCTCTAAAAACCCATCCAACCCAGCATATCCAAGCATGTGCTGTTTAAAAGCACTATCCCTACTACCACGAGGCACCCCCAGAGCAGCATCCAGCTGTGGCCAAGGACCCTCTGAGATGCATTTTAGGCCTGCATTTCCACCCAACCAGCTGCTAATTCTTTGGAAGTTCTCTGGTGACCTTTGCTTTGGGGCGCACGCCAGCCCCTTCAGCAGCTGCTGCTCTGAGTGACCCTCCTGGCTTAAGACAATGCAGGCTGTTTAAAGAAATAAATAAACAATCTGGCCCGTTGCAAAGCCAGGTTCACAGCAATCTTTCCTGACAAAAAAAGGTCAGAATCTCCTTAAATAGAAACATACCCTGGTACTAAGATTAAAGCTTTCACATATCTCTTTTGCCATTAAAATCCCACTTCTCATGAGAAACCTCTTTTCCCCTTCCATAAAGGATCCAGCCCATTTGAGCCATTGGCTTGTCAAAGTATGATGGATTAATGCAGCAAAAGGTTGCTGAAGCTTTTAGCTATCCTTCTCTAGACATATACTTCAAAAATCACCCTTGACCTGGCACACAGCAAATTTCACTCCTAGTCCTGAAGGCTTGGCCAGGGGGATGCTTGTGAGACCACATCACTGCTCTCTGCAGAAATTACAGGGGTCAAAGAAGTAACCACAGTCTAATTTCTAACAGCTGAGACCTTTGATGCAAGGAGCTGATACAAAAGCAGCACTGTCTGTGCTTTACTTATTTTCCACTAAAAGCTGAAACATAAACTAGAAAATTAAGGAAAACTCAGTCCTTGCTACTGTGTTCAGACATCATCTCCTCTTGGCTACCCTCCGGAATCTTTTTTTGGACAAGCCCCAGAGGTAATGCAATGTAGGAGAGAGGGAGCGAATGCACACTAGGGTCTATTTTTAGTGATTACAGTAAGGCTGAAATCTATCCCCTCCCCCCAGTCCATCCTCGGCTAAAAAAAGGCCCTGGAGAAACTGCTGAAGCTGTACTGAACAGGCTGTGCCAGTGACATCCTCTCTGCTGGCGTGCTCACCTTCCATGCCTGAGCCAGCAAAGGGTGTCCCCTGCAAGGAGAGTCAGGAGAGCTGGTCCCTCTGTCCTGGGTGATTTCAGGCTGCCTGGATGCACAGCACCTGGTATGCTGGGAATCTGCTCCCTCCACAGCCTTCTCCTGCTCCCCTCAGAGAAACAGCCACTAATCAGAGAAACATCAGCTTTCACAGAGCGCTGCACCACAGGGAACACAGAGGCAATTTCCCTTCCCATTCTTCAAGAACGTTTCTATTCTGCAATTTCTATAATTACAGGGAACACTTCAATGAGACAGGATATTTGCTCCTCTCCACTTCATTATCACCATCTGGATTTTCTGCTCTTGCCATATGTCCCACAGCTGATGTTACAGTCACCCTCTGTGCCTCCACCACTGGCTGGTGTGCAGTTGGTGTCCCTGGAGCTTGGTGTCCCTTAGAAGGGTAGGAGAGGGTGGCACAGGGGAGCTTGAGGCAGATGCTGATCTCACAGTGCTGTTCTTGAGCAAACTGGAGTCACTCCATATCCTTACACCACTGCTCCACCATATCCCATGGTTTCCATACCCAGTCTTTCTGTGATTTACACCACTGTGAAGCCAGAGTAAGTTTGCTGCTGCAGGGGAGTTTGTCCAGCTTTACTTCAGCTTTAATGAAGCCTAAATATTAGCCATGGGGGAAGAGAAGGAAAGAGAGAGACCGAGGGAACATGTCATTGCTTGGATTGGCAGAATCTTTTCCAAACTGAATGTTTTCCACTGGCCTGCAGTAGTTCTGCAAATAATGACATTAATCCACTCCTTCCAAGTCTCCTTCCTCCATTCACCCCTTCCAGCCCTTTCTCCAGCAGGAACGGCCCTGCAGAGTATCTGTGCAGCCTCCAGCTCTCCCCAGTTATTGACATAGGTACAAGGGATGGGATGAGAGGAGGAATGATGGTGCAAACTCCTGCACACCTTAGCTGGCCACAGACCCTAAGTCTCCTTATTCCTTTCAGCTGGACCAAGTGTTAGGAAGTTTCTCATGGACTGAGGGGGCAGGAGGTACCCCTGCTGCTGTGTGTTCCCGAGCTGGTGCCAAGCATGGCAGTGAGGGTGTTATGGACCCACCACCAGGTGAATCTGGGCAGGTCCATCGCAGGCCCCCAGCACAACTCTGAAATCTTGGTGTTTCCTCTCATTTGCCCCAGGGCCACGCAGTTGGTTCCAGCACTCTGACTCCAGTATTACAACTGTGAAGACCAAGACCCCCCAGAAGACTCCATATTACACAAAATGTTAAGAATTCAAGTTCTGCTTCCTTTCCCAGGAGTAATTTCCCTTAAGACAGGATTTTGCTGAGATGTCCTGGGCTGGTTATTCCCTTCCCACATCTGGGTGGGAAGCAGTGTGCCAGCAATCTGTCTGCCTAGCAGCTGTAGTGAAGTGACTTTTATGTATATAGCATTAGCAGAACATTTTAAGATTCTCTAGGATGAAAACTATGGCCATATAAACCTAACACCTTGCAGTAAAAACAATTCAGCCAAATGTGCTCTAGAGCGTACTTTTAGTCACCTCTGGGCCTCTCTCTCCGCATGCACAGTGTGTCTGTGATCTGCCCCAACAGCACTTCACCCTCATGAAGACTCTTGACTTTTAACCAGGGCAGGTCTTTAAGGAGATCAAAAGCTACTCCAACTTATATTTAAATGCACATCATTTCTTCTGGTTTCCCTTGTCCTGCAGCTGATGGGGCTGTAGATGTTATTTGCACCTCTTGGTCAGCTCAGTCAGAACTGCATTAATGTACAGGAAAGATGGACTGCGAAAGGGGAGCCACAGGGAACCCAGTGCTTGTGAAAGAAGTCTGTCTATGGAAGCTTCACGTCTTCCATAGTCTCTCAGCCCCCCACTTTTTCACTGAATCATAAAACTAAAATTGGGAAAAACTGACAACACAGGAGTCCCCTCTATGCCTCTGCCATGCCAGTGTTGGTGAGAGCCTCTGGTACTTGCTGTGGTCCTGGATGGATGACAGTTATAACTTCTGGTGCTTAACCAGGGAGCTCCTCTCTGCTGTGTGTGTCCTTCCATCGCCAGATTGTTATTTCATTTCTCTAGTGGACTTTGTGTTTTGGGCTTCCACTGCTGCTCTCTCCACCCCTCTGATTTCACAGGCAGGATGTTGGGTTTCCCACTGCGACAACTCTCCATTCTCTCCTGTTGGGTTGCCCTCCTTGTGGGCCTCTTCCCCCTGCCTGACATTTCCTTCTTTCTTCAATAAGTTGGGGTCTGGCTCATGTGGAGAGCTCTGTGGGGAAGACAAATATTTACTCTTGGAGTCACAGTCTCTCACTGCTGGGTAGTGCAGGGAGAAAGGTCTGTGCATAAAACCTGGCTGTTTGCAAATTATATTTTGGGTGGGATGCAGCCTCTACCTGAGCTGGCTCAGCCTCCCCATGGCTTACACATAATCTTACTTTTAAGTGTTTTCTTTGTCCTCAATGATATTTTGAAACCAGATGAGCTGATAAGGGGAATGACAAAAAAAAAAGCATCAAGGTGCTCAGATTATAAGTTAATGCATACAAAAAATAAGCATGAGGTCATACAGAGGAAATATACGACCACACTGGATCTAGGGGTAGTTATATTGATTTTAATGAGGGTTTATTTAACATTTCCACTAAAAGACATAGACTGCTTCAGATAGCTTTTGAGAGGCCCTTGAGTATTTTCCTGTTGTCCCACTTCGATGCCCACATCTTGCTTTCACAAACTCTGATTCTTCCATGTCACTCAACAGCAGCTCAGTCCTCACGCTTTTGGCATGAACAGCCCCACTGCAGGCAGCAGAGCTGCCAGCACAAAGAAACCTGGGAATCAAATCCACCAGATGTTTACCCAAAAGGTTTTCACGGGCAGGATTTCCATGGGGAGCTCTTCCCTGGAGAAGTGGTGAGTCTGCAAACATCCACACGAGCTGCACAGAGCCTGGCCCACTCCATCCACACACGTGCATCTCCATCAACCTCATTTTGGGCAGAAGAGGAGGTTTGCTCTGTGTGGCCTCTCTCTGCCATCCCCACTCTTTCTTCTCCCTTCACACACCACCCCAGAGGGCTGCAGGTTGTCAGACAGAGATGTCACCTGTGGCTCTGCCCCTCCCAGATGAATTCTGTGTCTCTCAAACCCTACTGAAAGAGGCCACCTCAGCCAGCCTGTGTCACCCCCACCCATCCATGTGTGTAACCACCCCGAGCTGCAGCCAGGCTCCGGCTGTGCGAGCACACGCTCTGCACTTGACCCATCATTTTGGCAATGTCACCGACTTCGGTCCAATTACAGCAGTCATGAATTGGACCCTGTTCACCCTCTGAAACTGCCACAGCTTACAGCTAAAGTTCAGACAGTTACACAATGAAACCATTCACACGTCTCATTAACTCTGGACTATGCATTGAAAATAACTGTGTCATACGAGTCTCCGATTAAATTTTCCCAGTTTATGTCATTTATAGGTACCTTCCTGTTCATAACAGAATTCTAGTTATGTAAAACTTTTTGTTTGTCAGTGTAGGAAAAGTGGTATGTAGAGCACAACGTAATAATTCTCTAGTGTTATTAATTATTGTCATCCCAAATAATATAGGCCATGGAAGTATTTTAAATCCAAGCTCAAATGTACAGGCATGGGGCCAACTCTTTCAAGACACCCATGTGCCTTTGGTTCTGTATTTTATACTTCTTGAGCTTTATTTTTATTGTTTTTTAATTTGCAACAGCAGTCAAGTCCAAGTTTCCAAGTAAGCCAAGTGTGAAGGCACTTGGAATTCAATAAGGTTACACTGTTGCCTACACATGGGAAGACATAAGGATCTTCTGCTTATGTGATTTATAGGATTGTGTTTCTCTGCTGAGTGCCAACAGCAGACCTTGTGTTGTATTTGTCTGTGCTCTTGTATGAAGGTTTTTGTAACAGATGCAGCACAGGGGTTTCTGTGTATCACAAAGCACTCGCAAACTAAAGCACACATGTCCAAAGCCTCAAGAGGCACAGTGGAGGGATGATTGCAGAGATGGCTTTGGGGAGTTAGTTTCGGTTTGTGCTGCAGTAGAGAAGCAATGGCAAATTCTAGATCACAAAACCTTGTCCAAAACAGGCAGAGGTACAGTAAGTCCCATGAAATGAAGCAGAGAGACAGGACAGACCAGGACAAAGAAAAGAATAAGCTGTCAAGGCTGGTACTAATAATGGTGCTCAGCAGAGAGAGAAGTGGGCAAGCCTGTGCCAAGGCAACTTTACTGGATGCTGCAAAGGAGGATGTGAGATGACCTTGACAGTGTGTGTGAGGATACAAGAGCAGGTCATGCACTTAGAGCAACGCTGTAAGCAAAGCTTTGCTGGCAATCACTTTGTGCTTCTGCCGAGGTAATGTCAAGAGGAAGTCATTAAGAAAAAAGAGGCTGTCATCAGCAAGATATGAGATGGACATGCTTTGGAGAAATGTCAGGATAGAGGGCTGCTAGGACAGAGGACATTCCGGGTTCTTGGGATTGTAGTTTATGGAATAACAACAGCAAGCGTTTGATCACAGGTCAGATGTCTGGGAGAAAGCCATAGCTGCTCCCAGGTCCTGAACCTACACAAATATTGCTAGAAGGAAGTAAAAGTTAAAAGGTTTAGGGAGAAAAATTAAAGACCTGTTCATCCGTGCCAGCCTCAAGTTGCCAGCAACCCATGGAGAGCAATGCATCAGAGACAGGCCCAAACATACAGTGGGACAGCAAAGTCACCAGCAAAGAAACCACAGGTACAACCTGTAGCAGATGCAGTGGCATCCCCAGCAGGCACCTTGTGTTCTCTCCATCCGTATTCTGCACTGCTGCAGTGTGCTACATCTTGCTATACAAAGAATAATAATTTACAAAGAAAATTCCTCCTTGGTCACTCATTCTTTTGCTCTGCCCAAGACCAGACTAGTTTCATATGACTCTGATAATGGATTTTTCCTAGAAGGAGAGTCCCAAAATATGGTGCATGATTATTATTGCAGCACATCTTTTTATTTGGTAATAATTTCCTGACATTTACTGACATTCACAACCACTCTCACACCTTCTTGAATAAAAAAGGCGTTGGGTAGATGGAGGCATTCTATGGAATTCAGGTATGGATTCGGGTCTAAATCATTAAGTACTTAACTAATGGATGTGAGATATTCAATTAACTTGCACTTTTGTACACGAGGCAAAAACCAAAGCCCTTCAATAAGGGTATGTTGTACTTTTCCATCTGATTCAAAGCACTCTCTCTCACTAAGGTACATGGCTGAAGAAGTCACCTGTGTTTGATTTGGAATTATAAAGTTTGTCCATGATTAAATATGAAAGCAAGTCTACAAATGAAACAGAGAGGGCTTGAAACCTAGGTCTGCCTGTAAAGTGCACGTTGAAAAGCCATTTTGAAAGGCATTTTAAATTTTGCTCTTATCTTGTTGCCAAATCATCAGTGGTTTGACTCACATATCAGAGTTTTCAAGGGAAAAAAAAAAGCTTCAGATGAACCTATTTACGTAGGAAAAGGTTTTTCAAAACACCTGCACGGGGGCCAGGATCAACATCTGAACACGGGCTGAGTTGTTACATTTTTAGAATTATTCCTTTCATTAAAGGCATGAGGGATATCTAGGCATCTTGGGGCCTGATTCAGAGTTGTAACATCCTAAACCAGTAATTGCTATGCTGGGTGAAACCCTGTCTTTATATGTGCAAGGCTTCTAAACCCAGTTCCTTTTTAACTCCATGAAGGCAAGCCCACCTTGCCTATGATGCTGATGGCTGTAGCAGCAGCACTGCTGGATGTTAGGGTCCAGATCTTCTGCAAGAACAAGACCCACAATAAAGGGACCAGCAAACTTCTTTCCATCTGGTTGCTGCTCTGGCGGTGAGCAGGGTCATAGAACTAAAGGTGGTTGTTCAAGCAACTGCACTGAATGTCAGAGAGACACCCCAGATTAAGAGCCTTGTATGTACCAGCTCTTGTTGAGCTCTTTGCTGCAGTTAGGTAACAACAGACCAACAAGGTGAGGGAAAGCCAAATGTTTGTGAACAAAGAAAGCGTGACTCCAGGCAGGGAGACTGCAAAGTGGGGTGCTGGCAGTCCGTTCCTAAAGAGTGGGTGCCTACAGAGAAAACCCTGGAGCAAGGGCAGCAGAATAGGGCTGCAGGGTGTCAGAACAAAGAACTTTTTCTTCACTGTTTACAAAAGGACTTTCAATGAAAAAAAAGATCTGGACCAGAACATGCAGCAGTGTGAAATAAAACATTTTGTTTGACTTCCTTCTCTCTCCAGTCACTCTTGTACTTTCTGCATTCCTTCCTATGCAGGGCCTCTGTTACCACTGCAAGTGCAGAGATGTTGCTGACTTGGAAGCAATGTGGAATTACGTGCAGCACTTCTGCAAACAGATCATCTGAGATGCATTGTTCACAAACTGCACCCAGGGAGCCGAGTGTTTTATCCCTGTGATTTGGGGCAGAGCTCCCTCCCACTCTGAAATTCTGCAGTCACCAGTGGCACCTCTGTGACCCTTGAGAAGGTTTAAGTAGCCCTCTCATAGTGTCACCTCTGCTCCCCAGGAGTGCTGATAAACTTTTCTTTGCAGAAGGCTCTGTCTGGACCTGAGATCTTTGTTTTGCACAGGCAAATGGTTACAGCACATACCCCTCCCACTGCATATACCCCTCCAGGGTGTTGGGTTCCCCCCACTGTGAATACCCTCCCCGGGATGTCAGCCTGGCAGGCAGAAGGGTGGAGGGACACCCAAACCTTTAAGACATTTTGTGCCATTTTGCAAGAAAGCAACAAGGACAATTGTTATGAAATCTTTGCCAGATGGGAAAGATCTTCACCAAGAACTCTAGTAAATCTCTAGCCATGCAGAAAAAAACTTCCTTTATGTGAAACTGTTGTAAACTGACTCCATAATCTGATCAGTTGCCCGGTGAGAGGCTGCTGAGCCCTGTTTCTGATCCTGGACACAGCAGTATAAACAAGGCATGATTTGATCAAAGTCACTGGAGCAGCACAGGGGGATGCACAGCATGACCGTGAGGAACATCTGGCTTGATGCAGTAACAAAATCTGGACCAAGTGGTTTTCAAGCATCTCCCATTTGCAGCTATTTTAGTTTATGAGAAGATAGGCAATATCTGTAGAGATATTTCTGAAATGTCTGAAAGAAATAAGTCCACAATGCTTTGTGAGAGACCCTACTGAGCACAGCGCCATACACACAGATTTTGGAGCAGCAGAGCCCAGCTTACAGTAAAGCATCTAGCCAGATCCAGGGTTTGGTCATTCCCCCTCACTCAGAACAGCTGATTTCAGCCAAATTAACTTTGTTAATATGAAAAACTTCTTGTTGACAGGTGTTCAACACTGAGATTATTTAAAATGCCGACTAAGATATTTTTTTTTCATGTGTCACCAGACTGCCTTGCCAAGCGTCTCGTCACAAGAAAGAATTAAAATTCATGCAAAAAAATGAGTAACATTTTTGGCAGGGCAGGGCACTGCAGCATTGGAAGAGAGAAATCTTGGAGGAATCGAGACAGACAGCTGGGAGCTGAAAAAGCTTTGCCAGCCACTCACTGTGCCCATCCCAGTTTATTTATTTGCAAAATTCCCGAAGGCAGGAGGCTCCCGGGGTAAGAAGGGCGAGGGGGGCGGAAAGCCCAGCAAAAGACGGCTCCAAACAGCAGCCTCTCAGTCAGACAAAACCATCCTTCGAATAAGGACGCCAGCGCGGGGATGCGGGGCGGCAGGAGGAGGTGCGGGGCACGGCAGGGAGAAGCGGGAGGAAAGGCTGCTCGCCGCTGCTGCCACTGACATCACCCCGGGACGATTTACATTTCCCGACGTTACTCACAACCCCCTGCGGCCGCGGGAGCGCGGGGATGCTCCGAGCAGCCCTGGCTGCGGTCGCGCCCCCTCCGCGCCCCCAGCTCGCTGCGGGGGGGCCGGGGCCGGGCCGGCGGCGCGGGCGGGGCGGGCCG
>VWZW01002522.1:134841-209655 GCA_013397115.1 Edolisoma coerulescens | reverse complement strand
CGGGCGCCGGCGGGGACCTGCCCTTCTTCGGCTCGGTGCTGCGGCGCGCAGACTGCGTGCGGCGCTGCGAGGAGCCGCGCCTGGGGGCCGTGTCCCGCCACCGCGCCGCCGAGGAGGTGCGCGCCGACTTCCAGCGCAGGGTGCCCTACAGCTACCTGCAGCGTGCGTACATCCAGGTAGGCGCCGCCCGCCGCGGCCCGGCCCTCCTAGCCACCCTCTCCGAAGGGTTTCCATACTCCCGAACATCCCAGGTGTGCCCCCTCTGCCATCTCTCTCAGCCGTCCAGGTATGGCCCCCCAGCATTCTCACTGGTGTGTGCGGTCAGCGGTCATGGCCAGTTCCCGAGACAGAGAATCCTGGATGGCAATGTGGATTTTCTCCAGCTTTGGCTCACCTGTGCTTTTCCTGTTTTGTTTTCGGTGATTTTTTCTATTTGCTTTGGGGAAAGGATGTTTTTGTTTTAGTGTAGCATAGTATAATTCTGAAAATTGTCTACCTTCAGTTTGCAGAGAAAAGCCCCCAGAAACCCCTCAGTAACCCCCCAATGCCCTCTTCCAGAGGTGTTTCCCTCTCAGACAAGCTGAACTGATTCCGTGTTTCAGGAGCTGGGACTGTATGTGAAGCTGGAAGATACATAACCTGTGTTCCAGGGACCTGATGGTCATTATCCTGATGTGATGTGAAATACTTCGCAGTATTTCTGCAAAGTAACGCTGTGCAGTCAGTATTAGCAGCCACTGACATCCTGAGTATCATCCTCTTATTCCACTAACTTCTGCCTTTAACTGGTGCCTTCCCTGAGAAAAATGGTGTTACTCTTTGAACTTCCTTGCCAAAAAGAAGAAAAAAAAACCCCAGAGGAAAAACAACCCAACAAACCCCCCACCAACCCACACTGTGATAATTAATGGTATTTTTCTTATTCATTCAAGACTTGTGCTCTGTCAAGCCAGCTACCTGTAGTAAGTCTTCCTGTTTATGACTAGTAAGGACAGAAACTGTGGGAATTTTGTTTCATGCCAAGCTGAATGTTTAAAGCATTTCTGGAACATCTCCCTCTGGATTTCTGCTTTATTTGAGCACATTTGTAACCTTTTAGTTGCTATAGGCAACTTAATAGGTGAAGACCTGCAAAGCAGAGCACAGGGAGGATGATTCTGCTGAAATCCATTGCCAGGTGGAGAAGCAAACATCTTTCCTAGGCAGTGCTGGTGCCTGTGGTACAGTGCTTACGCAGCAACACATCAAGGAGGCAAACCATCAGCACTCTGAACTAGTGGAAAATCACAGCTACATTGCTTTTTCTGTGCTTCCTTTTCTGTCAGTTTTACAAGTCAGGGACTAGAACTGCATTGGCTTGAACTCTAGTGGCCATGTGATGCATAGAGTTCCTGAAAGAAATCCTGGGAGTGAACTGGAACTGTAATTTGGCTTGTAAGCAATGCCAGTGCAGCTGATGGTCCTTACTATGAAAGATGCTCTATGTAGCGTCAGCGTCTGTAGGAAATGACACAAAATTTGTCCCGCTAAAAAAATTAAGTGATTTCTTATCCTGATTTCAAAGCCTTTTCCAGACTCACTGATGTCAAACTCACTGAAAAACTTTCCTCTAAATTAGGTAATAGGGTGTTTGTCTCCCATTTCAGTAAAATTGAGATG
This sequence comes from Edolisoma coerulescens, assembly GCA_013397115.1. Classification (NCBI taxonomy): domain Eukaryota; kingdom Metazoa; phylum Chordata; class Aves; order Passeriformes; family Campephagidae; genus Edolisoma; species Edolisoma coerulescens. Next base: position 207,996 of record VWZW01002522.1, on the reverse strand, counting down.
TAAAACCCCAGAAGATTTTGGGGTATGGGCTGTTCTTGCATGTATGCTTCTGCTGAGATTGAGGTTATTTTCCTCACTTAAAATGGCTTTCTGAGCTTATCAAAGCAATGTGTTGAAAACAGGCCTTTTAAAATTTATTTTATGTGTGACTCATTTTAATTTGCTTTTTCAACATCTGGGGATTTTATGTTCATGCTAACATTGATTTCACTGCTCTCTGATGGAGTAGTGGATGTTCTTGTTATCTGCATGGCTGGCTGGGTGTCCAGCACTGGAGCCAAGGGAAGGTACTCTTTGACTAGATTTGTTTGTGGTTTTAATACCTTTTTTTTAACCCTTTCTGATGCTCTTGGGTTTTGTAAGCAGCACTGACCAACCTCGTCCCACAAAGCACCCTGCAGTGATTTGTCCACGTCTTCACCAGGCTGCTGCCTGTACCTGAGCTCTGCTCCCAGGATTGCCCTTTTGCTCTGGCTCAACAAGTCTGTGCACAGGAGAAAATATCCCACGTGGGATTTGCCTGCACTTGCACCAAACACGAGGTCTAATGTCTAGCCCTTACATACACTCGGATGTGAACCATCCCTGAGTGCCAAGGCTGAGTGCCAAGGCTTTGGCATTTTCCCTGAGGGTTGGGATGCATCAGCTCCGCGCCCTCTGGGTTGACTTTGGCTGCAGCATCTGCTCAGCATTTTGTCTGAAAAGGAGAGCTGCAAAGCGGGGCTTGTACAGAACCCCCTGCCTTGCTGTGGGTGCACAGACAGGCTGCACAGCTCCAGGGCTGGCCATTTCACCCTCGTGTTTTGCTCCTTGAAACCAAAAAGGAAATGAGATGAGGCTAAACACCCTGTTGTGTACCCTGTCCAGCTCCTCCTCAGGCTGCATGATGAGGCCAGGATGCTGGGCACTAGTACAGAGCACTGGCAGGATGGCAGGGTTTGGTGCCATTTGTGGTTTGAGAGAAGAGGAGCAGCCTGGAATGTTCTTCCCACCTCCCACTCTTGCTGACCTCGTGCTTGTTTGTTTCTCAGGAGGGGAGAAACACATCCCTTCAGGAGGGAGTGACACAGCAAGGAACAGATGAAAAAAATCGGAGGGTTTGGCTCTTGTGCAGCACTTTGAAAAACGGTGCTGAATATACATGAACTAATCCTTGCAACACTCCTGTGGGGTAGGAAAAGCAAAGGCTTTCAGTCCTGCTGGACAGATGCACAGCCAAACGTTGGCCAGCACCGTGTGTGCCTCTGCTGTTTCAGGAGCAGCAGAGCCACCCAGATGCCCTGGGAGCAGGCAGGGCTCCCCGCTGCCTTCTGGTGCCCTGGGAACAGGCTGGGGTCTCCCACTGCCTCTGGTCTCTCACTGCAGAACAAGCACCAGCACAGCCTGGCCCAGCTGTGATGTTGTGAATGAGACTCTGCAGTGAGTTGGTGGAAAAGTGGTGCTAGAATTGGAAGTTTTGGACTTCTTTTGCTCTTTTTGCTTTTTTGGGACTTTTTAAACTAGACAATAGCAGCAGCTGCACTGGGCTGCATTGCTCCTGCTTCTGAGCAGATGTTCAAGATATTCCTGCACAGAGTGCTGTAAAGGGGCAGGGAGGTGATGGTGTGTGTAGGTGAAATAGCAGTGCTATCCCTCTGTAAGAACATGTTCTATCAGCCTCTGATGTCATCATCCCCGTCTTCCTATCAATCATTTCCTAATTTATCTGTACTTTTCTGAAACACAGAGTGGTCTTCTGAAGAGCACTTTTCTATTTCACAGATGTGATCTGAGTGCTTCTGGTGACTCTGGCATGATGTGAGGGGAGACTGTGGTGCACTGCAAGAATGGGACAGCTTGTGGATTCAGCTGAAGGTTTCTGTCAGCTTTGGGCTCGGGATCAGGCTTCTGATGTTGACTGCAGACTCTACAGATTGCATTGAACAAGCAGCCCAAGTCCAAATGTGTTTGCAAGACTTCTTTGCAGCTTCTCAATATGTATTTAAGTAGGAAGACTCCTCCTTTTCCTAGGATAGCTGATGTTTTCATATTTGGAAATATACTGGGTACAGATAGCTGAGGCAGTTAGGGTGGGATGGGTTTGATAAGATGTGGAAACAGAGAAGGAGATGAAAACATGGGATTTAACTCTTGCAGTGCATGTATTGGGCTCTCCAGCTCACAGTGAAAAGGCTCTTCAGCGGGTTTCTGCTGTTGTATCCCACGGGCAAGAGTTTGCCAAATGCTGGTAGGTCTCTGCTGTGTACTGGCTGCTTGGTCTTTGTCAAAGAAATACCCTCTAGGCTTGGCAGGTGGGTGTGGTGGGATCTCTTTGCCCTCTTAAATATTTATTAGTCACGTCCTCCTTGCTTTGCTCCTTTAGTCATCTTTTTTCTGTAAAAACCTAGCCTGCAGGTCGTGGCGTTCCTAACCCTGCTTTTTGGAGTTTTTCTAGCTCTGAGCGAGTGGAGGAGGAAATGTGCACAATGTGCAATGTGACAGCATTTGCTGCTGTGAGCTGCTGACTCAGGAGCCGTGTTGGAGCTTGCCCTGGATGGTCTGCCATGAACCCTGTGACAGAGCATTACTTCCAGTCCCCGGTCTAACTCCCAAGTCAGCTTGGTCCAAAAACAACAAGTAACCTGGGAAAGTTGATCACTGTGTCAATTGCAAAACCAAGTCTTGTTTCTCTTCTACCTTACTAACCCTCTCCTTGAGGTCTCTTTCCTTTGTCTCATCCTGTTCCCAGCCACAGCATTCCTTGGCCTGTTTGCTGAGTAGATGGCTATAGCCTGTTTTAATTTTCCCTGGGTATTGGTGTGCTGTTGCTGAGCGCTTCCTCCCACTTTGTAAATACTGACTTGCAGTGGTCTTGTCTTCCCACTTGCTTGAACGCCCCATTGCACATCAGTGAAGCATGGCAGGAATCGTATGTATGTAGTTTGTAACCACCAGCCTTGGATCTAGATGAGAAAAAGCCTTTTAGTCTGTGCTTGGGTTTAAAACAATAAATAAAACAAGTCCCCAGCATGTTGGACATTGCTTCTCTCTTAGTAATGCCAGATTGTAGGTGGAGCAAAAGGGGCAAGAGTCTGACTATGTCTGGCTTATTCTGTCTTTGGCCTGAGTTCCCCTTTACCATGTCTGAGATGTTCTTCAGTTCTGTTACCATCATGACTTCATGTTTTGCAAGCATAAAACAATAATGTTTAGGTTTTCCGTGTTGTAGGAGAGGCTGTTTATTTGTTCTTTAAAGCGGTTTCTTTTTTTAAAACAAAAGGTCTTGTCTGGGGAGAACTTCCACTTTTATCTTCACTGCTGGGTCTTCCACACTGCAGCAGATGGGGCAGTGCTGGGGGCACCACTGGGGACATGTCCTTGGGTCACACCGTGCTGTCCTGCCCACCCACACCACCAAGATGTCTGAAATGCAACACAGACACAATAATCACTTGATAAAAGACCACAGGAGAGCAACAAAAGAGACAGAGTGCGAGCCCAAACTTCAGAAACACTTGCAATACAGATTATTGTCTGACTCTACTTCTGCCTTTGAAAACTCCCTGTTTATGAGGATCGAGACCCAAGGGCGGAAAGTTGTGTATGTAAACCTTGGCCTTTAACCTCTCCAGTCTGATTGTTCTGCCCTCTGCCTGTGCTTACATGATCTCTCCACCAGCCACGTTTGGGTGTCTGAGCGCCTGTACCACCCCTCAGGATGGTTGTTGAGACACCTCCACCAAATTCTTTCCACCTCCACTAACTCCTCGCTGCTGCCCATCTCTGTGTGTTTCACAGGGCCAGAGACTTTTGTCTCCATGACAGACATCTGGATTACCCACCTAGGGATTGTGGAGTAATTCTGGATTCACACCAATGTAGCTGCATAGGGAATTTGGTTTGTTTCACTCAAGGACTGCTGTCTTCCATGAACGTTTTGCTCAGTTTTCCTTCGTGCCACAATGCTGCACAGACCTAAGCAGATAATGGGGTCCTGTCCTAGGGTGAGCCACAGCCCTTGGGGGAAATACGGTTTCACTTGCAGCATCTTGTGGGCAGTGACACAGAATAATGTGTAAAACCTCTTACTTTAAAGCCTTGGGGGGAGCAGCTATTTCTCACCACAGGCACCACCTGTCCTGCAAGGTCTGCCTGTGCAGCTTGTCTTGTTTTTGCAGGATTTATATGACATCTCAAAGGCCTATAGTAAAACTGTCAGATAATCATTGTTATTTGGATTTTTACTATTAGTGGTGTTTATTTATCTTCAATCTTGAGAATTGGTATTACTCAGATACTGGATAAATAAACAGATCCCAGAATTAATCTCTTGGAACGTCTCTTTATTTAGATTTTCTGAGAAAGCATTCCTACTCCTCAGCAGAGGGTAAATGTTAGTGCTCAGAAAGTTAAAATCATTTAGGACAAAAATAAACTCAGTTTATGGGGATGGAAAACTCTGAGTCTTGATGGTTGGGTCAGTGTCCTGGGTTTAGAGCAGGATATTTAGTCCTGCCCTAAGCCCGGGACACTGACCCAACTGCCCCTGCTCCTGTTCTTGCTGACCATTTCAAATGAAATGTTTCTAAAATGTTTTGAGTTGAAAGTATTGTCAGAGAGGGAAAGAGGTGACCCAGTGGTTCAATTCTGCTGCCAGCAAATGCAGACCAGGCAAGTCTTTGTGGAGAAGGTGTATCACTGTCTTCACAGAAGACTCAGTCTTGACTTTTTGGACTTGACTATGGGCTGGTGATGTACCAAAAATTAGACTAGCTGGTTGTAGTGATTTTCTGCTGGTTTTTTTTTTGTTGTTGTTTTTTTGAGTGTTTGGGTTGTTTGGCTTGGTTTTTTTTTAATAGAGCAAATCCAAAAGCAAAACGAAGTTGTTTGCAGTTTGCCACATCATTTCAACCGATAGTAAATTAGCACAGCTCTGCCCAGCAAATCAGGACACAACCAGTAAACACACACTGGTCTTAGACCCACTAAGCTCATTTCATACAGCCTAGTAATCATCCATTTGATAGCCAGGGCTGCTCTTTTTGTCTTGCCAAATTCCTCTATCTCACCTCATGGCTATGCAGTCACGCCAGGGTATTTCAAAATACACTTGCAGTGGGTCCCAGTCTGCAATATTTCTCAGTCTTTTGGAGAAAATAAGGTAAGCCTGGATTCCTCCTTATTTCTTGGCAATCCCTGGTGACATGGCTTGGATGATGGATGAGACAGGTGTGACTCACATGGTTTGAGTGGATTTTTTGAGACCTTGAACTAAAGGCCTCCCAGTGCAGGTTAATATCCCAAGTGGAACAAAACTGGGCACCAATAGTGCAGGAGAGCCCAGACTCCTGCTGCTGGGATGTGACCCAGGAACCTGCCCCTTTCCTGCTCTTGTACCTCCTTAGTTTCTCATGGTTTTTGCACCTTCCCCTGCTGGCTGCTCCTTGGCAGAGCCTTGCTGCTGAGCTGCCCCGTCCATGCGCCTTGGTGTGCTGGGATTTGTTAAGTGGCTTTTTGTGCTGCCTGTTAAATCTCATCCATATGTCCGAGAGCTCTGCTCTGGCTTCTGCGGAGCCCTTTTGTTGTCCTTGGCCGCAGGAACAACAAACGGCAGCTGATGATGAACTGCATGTGAATGAGCAATGCAGTTTAGCCCTGCTAAGCAAACTTATGCCCAGTACTCTCAAGCTGTGGCTGAGGTTTCAACAAGGATTATTCGCATTTCCTTGTACAACTGGTGACTTCATCGTGGATGGCACGGGCTGTGGTGAGAAACCATGGTGTCAGTAGCTGAGCCATTTGCTGCCAACCTCCTGAGCGCCGTTGGAGCCTTGCTAGCAGGATTCTGGGCTCAAAGCACTGCTGGACGTCTGGAGCAAGGAATTGAGGGGTTATTTATCTTAGTTTTTTCCTTTGGAGGTGGTATGAATTAGTCATTGTGATTGGGTTTGTTCCCAAGGAGTAGGAACCCCTGCACGGGGCATATTTCCATGTGTGTAGTCTGGGCTGAGGCCAGGCTGAGTTTGGATAAATCGATGTGAACCCGGAGTGACCCAGCTGAGGGCCATGGAGTTTCTCTGCCTTAGCACTGGGGAAGCTGAGATCAGGACTTGGCCTGTGCTTTCCAACAGTAATGGATGGCAGGAAGGAGGGCATGAACTTCCTTGGATGCTTTTGTTTCCAGCCAATGTATCAGCAATAAGGTATTGACATTTTTATTTCTTGGCCATGAGCTGGTGATGACTAATGAAGGCAGGGGGTCTGCCTGTGGGTGGGTTCAGGCAGCAAGGAGCTGTTCCTCTTCAGCCTGTACCTCCCAACCAGTCCTTCTCCTTTCCATGACAACTGGTCAGTTAAACAGGCCCTCCAGGGCTGACGTCAAGGGTCAGGGATTTGGCCACCAAATAATTACAGCAGCAAAAATAGCATCGCCTCCCCACCCCTTCCTTCCCACATGATCCTGCTGAATCCCAACTCATAAATGTCCTTTTTTTTCTTTCTTGGATGAGAAGCAAAGCCCACATGTATTAGCTGGAACATATGGCAGGGTTTGGCTGCAGCCCATCAGTTGTGAAGGCCAAATACTCACTTGTAGCTTCTTGTTCACTAAAAAAAAAAAAAAAAAGAGGAGAAAAACATGTTCTTTCAGGATTGGATGAAAGGCTGAGTCTGTGCTCCTGCTGGGATGGGAAGCAGGTAGGGTGTGGGACAGCGTGCTGACTGTGCTGTGGTGACAGGGAACGTGTCCCCTCACAGCATGGAGGTGACAGGCTAGCCATTGAGAGGTGGTCTGGTGGCAGTGGCCACTGTCCCCTGCTCCCTGCCCTAATGCTGGTTCTTGGGTCAGGCAGAGTTTGCAGGCAGGCTGCTCTGGAGAATGTCACCAGCACCAGGGGCACAGAGCAGTCAGCAGGTTTTAAGTGTGGGTTAGCCACGGGCAGGAGAAAATTCTGTCTTTGCAGCACTAAAGGTTTTATTAAGGGTCATGGGAACATCTGGGAGGTCACAGAAAATTAGTGAAGGAGAAGAAGATGAAGGGACATTGTCAGAAATGGACTGTCTGCACCGCCAGAATGTACCTGGTGTACGTGAATAAAAAAGATCAGAAAAATCACAAAAATGGTTGTCAGACACTGACATGCTGCTTTTCACCATGGGTTTTCCAAAGCAGCTGCAGTGGTGGCCTTGATCTCACATCATGTCCCTGCAGAAAGATGAGCCTGAGACTGCTGTGTCCTGTCAAAGTTAGAGGTGGGGGCACGTGAATCCACAGAGCCTTCTGCCTGAAATAAAAAGGGTGGGCAAATCCCACCTCAAAGTATTGCAGGTAGGGCAGTGCCTAAACCCACAGCTCTTTGAGGTCAGGGCTGGACCTGTGATGGCAGTGGGGTGATGTGCTGAAGTTCATTGCCCAGGGCTGCGGGTGCAACTTCTTTTGAAGCCATATTCCTTCCCAGGAAAGATCCATGTTGTACAGAGAGAAAGAGCTTGGAAAAATATCCTTCAAAATATTTGCCCAAGGTGTTGCTGTGACTGCCTGGGGACTGAAGCACAGTCTGTTGGTTCCCTTGCTTAGAAAGCTGCTTTTAAAGTGGTTTTTGCCAAGGCACTGCCTGTTCTAAGGTTTATATATATTCTGGGGCATCTGTGACCTGAGTTACTCTGTGTCTTTGGAAGCAGATGAGAACCCGCAAAGTTTCATTGAAATAGTATGAAAGGAAGAGCACTGACTTGTGGTATGTTTCACTGTCCTGCTGCTGGAAAACACTTCCCCATCTGGGTCTGCCAACCTCATCCAAAGGATCTGTGACAAAGCAAAGTATTTTAGTGAAAGGGAGGAAAATATGTTGTGTCTTACCCCCATTTTTCTTATTTATGGAGCTGCTGGTCTCTGTGCTGCAGGGGCTGAGCATGGACAGAAGTTTTCTTACCTGTGGGCAGCACTGATCCTGGGGATGTGTTTGCAGGCTGTTAACCAAGAATTTGAAACGCACTGAGCTCCAGAGGTGGGTGAGGAAAGGCTGTTTGTGTAGTGGGAATTCATGCTGCTTTTATTGCAGGGTGATGCAGAGTCCTGATCTGTGCTGCTGAGAGCAGGTGGTTGGGACAGGGTTTGCTGAGTGAGTGGTGCTTGTGCATCCTGTGCTTTTAATAACTTTAGTGCACTGAGCACACTGGGGGTAGGCTCTGCAGGGTGCTGCACTGACTGCAGATCCCATTGTGGGCTGCTGGGGAAGCTGGTCTCTACTGTTCCCTTTGCTTTAAATATCAATGTCTTTTGGCAGTTGGTGGTTCCTGGATTGGCAGTCCTGCTCTGTTTTCTTTAACAGAAGTGTTGCACCCTGGTGTCCAGGTGGCTCTGCTGCTTCTCTGGAGTTGTCATTCCATGGTCAGTCACAGACTCCTCCAGCCTCTTCCTTGGCTCAGTGGGGTGCTGCTAGTACAACTTTGTTTCAGCTTGGATCCTGTTACAAGGCAGGCAAATAGCAAATAAAACAGCCACGTGCCACTTTAGGAAGCAGCTTGTCCACTCAGCTGTCAGCTGCAGGCCCCTTCTGTGCAGCCTAGGCTGGGCTACAGGATTGTGGTAGCTCACTGCAGGCATGTCCTGTGTGTTGTGAGGATGCAAAGGACATCCTCAGGCTCCCCCAGAGCTCTCCCCAGGTAATGTCCGTGTCTGGGCTGTATTCTCCAGCTGAGTTAGAGATGAAGCCTGGCTCAGACAGGCTTCATGCAGCACTTTTGCCTGCATGGGGGAGCTGAAGCTGTTGCGCCCCTGTCTGCCATCAGCATGACCTTCATGTGCTCTCCCAGCCACCCTTCCTGCTGCTGGAGTTTGCTCTCCACCACCCAAACTGGCTGAATCTTTCTCGCTGTAACCTGAGCGTTCCTTGACCAGACTCACCACCCTATGAAGGGGCAGAACCTATGCACACCCAGTGCTTTAATGCTGGATTAAGGTCTCATTCATTTAGCCTCAATGGCTTGGGTGTAACAAAAGCACAACATGGGACATCAGTGCCGGGTTGTTCCCCAGTGCCCGGGCACAGTTCAGGCCTGGATGCTGGGAAGGCTGCAGTGAGCACTGTGAGAGGAGGCAGCTCTGCAAGGCACTGCTTTGTAGAGGACAAGGCTTGTAGCTCCCTGATGGCCTGGCATGTGCAGGACAGTTTCAGTTTTGGCAGCTGGACTCTCCCGTGTGATAGCTGAAGCTCTGGGAGTTGGAGTAGGCTATGATTCTTTTCATGTTGCCAAACTCAGATCTGAACTTAACAAAAGAGATTTTCCCATCTTGGGAGACTCATTCCAGCCTGATTACTGTTTGGGTTGTTCAACAAAACAGTCCCTAGACAATGACTTTTGCACTGTAGCACAAGGCTTCCCACAGTGGTGTTTTTAACTCCAAATCACTGTTTCTTTAATCACTGTGCTTCTGTTTTCCAAATATATTTTTGGATCCTTGCTGTGAAATCTGTCTAGATTATTGACTCCTAAATAAACTACTTTTAGCCTCTAATCTTTTTTGAATCAAACCAAACCAGGTAGTGAGACCTGCATAAGCATTGGTCTGGGCATTTTCTTCGAAAGTTACAACACTTAAAGCTGTCACTGAGTTGCCAGCAATCAGTACACTCAGCTATCTTGAAAAGCACCGTGTAGAAGCCATAGTGTCCTTCATGATGCTTTTGGGAAGTATTCGATAGTGAATGTTTGCATGTTTCAGGCTTATTGTTTACATTCCTGTCCCTTTGCTGCTGTTTTACATGGTGGATGTTACAGTTCAGCTCCTAAGTGGTGCAGCCCTGCTCAGAAAGGGTTCCAGGTCCTTCGGGATCTTCTGTGCTGCCTTTGGGGTTGCTTTGGTATTGCAGCCAGCCTGTGCTGAATAACAAAGCCCTGCTAAGTAGGATTGCCAGTTGAGCTCTTGCATGCTCTAGATGTGTGTCACAGGCTCTTCTCATGTGCACAGATGTGCATGGAGCTGGGGAGATGAACAGGAAAACCCTCCTGGTGTTTGCCTGTGCTGCACACCTGAGATGGGAGGGAGTGCTCAGGTACAAGAGCCAGCAGTGCTTAGCCCCTGAGTGAGGGATTATTTCATTGGGGTAAGAATGTTCTCAAGCCTAGGAAGGATTGTGTTTGGGAAGTGATGAGGATTACTGGGCTGAGGGAAACAGAATGCTGCTGTTGCTATCAGTGCTTTTAAGTGCCAGTTTGTCAATGGTACAGCTGGGTCAATAGTGCATTATATGAACCACTTTACTGAATGTCTTATTTAAGCCACTTAATGACAGCTTTGGAAGTTATTCTCTGCTACTGAGGGAGAAGAGCTAAGCCCAGACAGCTGAGAGTTCAACCATATTTAATTTTGCTCTGTTTGGTCTTGAGTCCTAGGGTTGGAAAAGTAAAGATTGTAGGAAGACAAGGAAGGGAGAATCTGCCTTTCTTTTCATAGTGTTTCCTCTGTGTCAGGAGGATCATCAGGCGTTTTGGAGGTTATCCTTGTAGACTCCCCTTTTGCAAAACTGCAGTAGAATTTTGGCTGTGCTGTATTCTCCCTTTTATGTGCCAGCAAGCTTGGCTCTCTGCTCTTATCTACACTTAGTGCTTTAGCAGTCCTGAGCACAGAAAACTAGATCTGCTTTTGCTTAGCATTGTGAGCCAAAAAGCAGCACTCGGCTATCTCTTGTTTCAGAGCCAGGGTGCTGCTGAGTGCAATCAGAGACTTTGTCCAACCAGTGACGGGTGACAACAGAAGGATGTCAGTGCTAGGGAATTTCAGACAGAGATATGTACCAAAGGCTGCTGAAAATAGCAGGGTTTGAAGCCTTCTGAGCTGCACACTTTGATCTTGGTCCATGCTGAGGACAACTGCTCTGACTGACGGACTGCACTGTAAGTTGGTGATGGATTTAGCAGAGTCCTCACAGGTGTCTGGATTTGAGAGCTGCCGATATTAGCAATAAAACTGTGTAAAATGTGTAATGGTATGGGTGTATCTGTCCTTTAATCTGAAAGCACTGAGATGGAGGTTGTTAGGATAAATGGAAGGGAGTGTGACACAGCTTATGCAGAAAGAAAAGAGCTGAAGCGGTACCTATGCTTGCTGTGGACTTACATCTGTTCTAGTGACTCAGGTTGATGCCTGATGACTTACTAAAGCACAGCTGCATTGTGCATTGAACCACGTGTGTCAAATCCAGCCTGCTGGGTTTTCGTTCTGCACAGCGCTCGGATGAGATCTGGCAGACCTCAGGCTCAGACGTAGCAACCGCCTGATGGTCCCAACTGTGTTTGATTTGGGAGCGTGTGACCCAGACACCAGGAACAGTCCGTGAGGCAGGGCAGGAACGGCTGGGTTTGCTCCAGCCCGGCACTCCATGCCCTGATTTGCCCATCTGTAGAATGAGTTTGACGTGCAGTAATTACACACCAGGCACTCGGCATTGTAAGACACGACTGACATCACATATCTGGGGAATGTCAGATGCACTGCGTGGTGTCTGTGCTCTGTGAGTGAGCTCCAGTGGGAACAGCACACATAAACAGTAGCAGATTAATTAAAGATGTCCTGTGCTGCAAAAGGCCAATTATGGAGCGGTTTGCTCAGAGTCAGTGGTGCTGCCTGGCTTATTAGCAGGACATGAGCTAACTGTCCCCTCAGAGGAGAGCGGTGACAATTCACTGTCACAACTGTCCTGCATGTAAAAGAGGAGACATGGATGTCAGCCATGCAGGTCCAGGGCAGGACAGCTTCCAACGTGATCCTTTGTTAAAGCTCCTTCCCAGGCAGCAGAGCAGTGTCTGTGTTCCATACAGCAGAAATTCGCAGTCAGGTGTTCCTTACTACCTTTGCAGGGATCTTTCTGACTTTGATACCTTCAGTATGTTTTATTCCAGATATTTTTCCTTGAGCTGCTGCTGCTGCTGTTTAAAGGGCCCTCAAAACCTGATAATATCCCTGGGATCTGTGGGAAATTGAGCATTTCAGATGAGTGGGAGTCTGAAATCATTGCCAGGCTGCAGAATAATGGTTCTCCTTGTTTTGGGCTTTCAAAGCCTGATAGGATCATTGTAAGAATGTGACTCAAGGGTTTTCTTTGGAGTGGTTCCTGAGTTACAAACATTTTCTGGTTGGGACCTGGACTGAATGTGGAAAGCCAGCTGCCTTGTCCAGGGGCAGCAGCTTTCATTTCGCAGGACGCATCTGAGGATGAAGTGTCCTAATGTCCTAAACCCAATCCCATCCCTCTGTCACACCTGTGCCCAATGCCATAAATCCCATTCTGTAGCTCACCATAAATTACCCTGGGAATCTGTACTGCACACATCCCTATTTCTTTCTGGTTTCTGGTGAACCTCACCAGCAAGACCCCTACAATCAGCATGAGCTACTGCAAGGAGAGTCAGACCCATCAGCCATGGGGCTGAGCAGGGCTGACAGCTCATCCTGTCTCAGCTGCGCTTCTTGAGGAGAGTTGCTGAGAGGGACTCTCCCTTTCCAGCAAGACTTTATCTATTTTTCATATTGCTTTACTTTAAACAAGCAAACAGAAAAAATTGTTGCTGGAAAAATAATTATTTCAACATCCACTGAGATTTGTTTTGAAAAGTTGATACTCTGCTTGATTTCAAATCCACGAGGTGAACTGAAATTTCAGCTCTGGAGCATATTTCGGTTCGTCTTCCACCCATGGGAGAGTGGAAAGAGAAGTGTAAGCAAGAAAAGTGGGGCAGGGAAGAGAAACGGCAAAGGGATCAGGGGAAAGGAGTCACAGCATCAGATGTGTTTGGCAGACTATTGTGCCAAACTGGAGGAGGAGGTCATGGGATGCTGTCGTACTGAGGGGCACTTGCCTGTACCAGGGTTTGAGGAGGATGAGTAGCGATGAGTTTGATTTGTTTTGAAAGGAAGAATCTGCCAAAAAGTTGGATTTGAACTTCTTCCTGCAGGAAACTGGTGCAGGAGTTCATGCTGGGACTGAGGCAGCCAGGCAGGCTCATTGTGGCTGGGAAAGAGGGAGCTGGTGGTAATACAGATAATACCCTCCCAGGGTCTCAACCCTGCACAAAGCAAACAGCTGCTGTTCATGTCCCTCAGCTGGTCACTTTTGAACATTTTGAAGGCCATGTAGCTTTGCTTCCACTCCCTAAAGCCTGTGTGCCAGGTGTCTGGAAAAGCCAGCACTGACTCACAGGGGATTTGGTCCTTCATCAGGAGGGACCCATCCTCCAGGCCACGTAGAAAGAGAAGTTTAACCAGGGTTACTCTCAGATTGTGTACATTGGGTTTTTGCATCACTGAAACATGTCCAAAATTTGTTATTATTTTTTTTCCTAGATCACACTAGAAGATATCACATTTACGATAGGACATTGGGCTTCAGCAGCAAGCATAGACACATTTCTTTTCTGAACTACAAAGACATGGATTGCTGCAGAAGAAAATTCACAATGGAGTTGACTGGTGTTTTGATGGGTCCCAGGTTAGCAATTGGGAGTGTCAGTCTGTCCAAAAACACCTTTTCTATTATAAAGTGAGGATTTCCAAGAGCTTTTGGCCTTTGCTTTAGCAAAAGGAATACATTTCCCTGGCATGGGATGCAGTACCCCAAACTGCCTTATCCCAGGCGCACATCTTTGTATCCAGTTACAGAAGTGTTAGTGTGTTAAACGCCTGCGTGATACCTTCCACAGAGCTGGGCAGGGAGGCTTGTAAATTTGGGAGATCTTGGAGCTTGCTTGTGCGTACACACTCATGTGCAGTCATGGGTGCAGAGCTTTAGGAACTAATATAACAGTTGTATTCCTTGAATCTTTCTGAGTTCCCCAGTAGAAGAAAACTTGGCAGAATATGGCACCCTGAATTTGTAACTGTTTGCCTCTTTGTTCACATTTGCTCATATCCCCAGAGGAATGAAGTCATTTATTTGATTTGCCCTGCTACTTCACACCCCTGCTTATGAATGGCTGGGACAAGACTGGGAGTATGAATAGCCTGGCTGCATGTGGTTTGGAAAGACGTGTTCGCTTGCACACTGGTGTCCAAACAGAGTAGCTGGCTCTGAAATCGTATCAGTAAGGCTTTTGAGTAACTTAAAACCCTTCTCGTAGATGCTTTGAATTTCTTCCACTCTGACATTGTGTAAGCCCCTGTTGAAGTTTCATTACCTCAGTAACCACAGAAAAGCAGCCAGCCTTTTCACTGAAACCTTCCCCACAAAGGTCTGGATTCATTCCCCCACCCCCCTTTTTCCTTGAATGCAGAGCACAGCTTATTGTAGTTTAAATAACAGGGGAGAAGGCCAAGACTGTGTATGGATCTGGGTGGCATCATGCTAAAGAAGGAGGAATGTGTCCTGTCCCCTGGCTGTCTCTGTGCCGCTCTGTACTAAATATGGAAGGTGACCTGTATAATTTTCAACATAATTAGAATATTCAGTGCTTTCTTTAGAGTAGCTTATAACAGACCAGTCCCAAACAGCTGTCATTTCATGGGCCATTCTTGGTATTTTCTCTGCTTTAAATAACTCCAGAGTTTCGTGATGTGTTCTGGTGAGACTTTTCCCTACTTTCTCTCTAAAATTTGTTCCAGGCCCTTGTGTATTGAGTCAGTGACTCACCACTGGGTTAGCAGGGCATTGTTGTGTGAGCAGTCACAAGATTTCTCTATTGCTCCTTCTCTTAGGGGTAGAATTCCTGGCAGAGGAACTTCAGCCCTCCCCAGAATGGTACAAGTCCTCCTCAGCACAAATATCCCCTTCCCACATTAACTACCGAGCCCCATCCAGGTTGCTTCCAGCCTGACTCCTCCTGCTGCTGGTAATGTAGATCAGAACAGTTCCCCAAGTACAAAAAAAATGGGGGCTTTTTGCTAATTTTTCGTCTCATCTGGTTTCACCCAAGGAGACAGTGACAGTGCGTGCCACTGCTATGTAGAGAGGCTAAAATATCCTGTTAAAAATTTGAGGCAAACCTCTGCCAGCAGCCACTACATGGAGCTGCTGAGGACTTTTCCTTGCTGTGGAATACTGCTATAATTTGGGAAAGATTTTAATTTTTGCCTTTCTTTTTTTTTGAGTAGCCTGACCCCAAAAAACTGAAATCAATGGCAAACTGAACATCAAGTGAAGAGGTTTTTTATTTGAACCCCCCGAGTTCCCAGTTTAAATCAAGGCAAGTTCCACTTGCTGACACTTGGAGAGGAAAAGGAAAGACCTTTTTAGACACCAGGCAATGCATTATATGTGCCTCCCCAGACACTCTAATTTTCAGCCTTTTTTATATTCAGACACCTATAAAATTAAGGGTTTATTTTCTTTGCACAAGATCATGTCTATTTTCAGAAGCACCCAGAGCTGCTCCAAATGCTGCTGGGGGAATCGGTGCCAGGCAGCTGCTCTTCATTTCTAGGGAATTTAAGAAAAGTTCACAGAGCTTAGCTGACGTTTTCTGTTTAGTAGAGCCTTTGTTTTCTGCCTCAAAATTTCATTAATCACATCACTTGTTGCTTAAGCAGCAAGGTAGCTATCAGGCAGAAATGACTGATGTTACTTGCTCATTGTCACGATCCGCTAATACGAGCGGGAGTCGTGATGGTTCGTTTATTGATCTCAGAGTGCAAAAGACACAAAGGGGATTTCAGTTTCAATCAACAGTGCACTTTATTTGAGTGCCAGCAACACAATTATGCGATAGAAGAGAGAGAGAGAGATAGAGAAACAAAGTAGAGAGGAAAAAAGAGAGAGAGGGGGAATAGCTACCAACGGATGAGACGAGGTCCTCGTGGTCCTCTGCCAATAGATTCGCCGTCGTCCGTGGGGAGATCTCTCGTGGTTAATTCAGAAAGCCCCTTTATAGTCTTTTTGAAGATGAGGGGCAACTGGCCAGGAGGTGAGGAAATCTGCAGCCATTGTTTGGGGGCTCAGTACAGGTGTCCAAGACAGGCCATTCCTTCTTGCTTCAGTGCCGTCCTTCCTGCCTGGGTAGCCAGAACGGCGCCAGCACGACCAGTTCTCCAGGAATGCATATCAGTCCTCAGCGGGCACACCTGCAGGCAGCACTTGGCAAACATCCCACCTCAGCCAGGCCAGGACTCTTGTGCAAAAGTCCTCCTTTTTCTTTTGGGGTTTTTAGGGTTTCAGTCTCTGTCCCAGTCGATGATCGTGAGGTAGATGAGGGATTTTCAGACCGTCTCTTACACTCATATCCAATACAAAGTTGTTGAAGCAGGAAAAGAAGATAAGAAGGCTTCTCAGTCCTGAGAAAGAAAAGCTGTTACTTCTGGCTGTGCTGTGGGAAGGTCCAAGGCAAGAAGTTTACCTTAGCTGAGCAAATAAGCACAAAACCCCCATCTAACAGCTTTCCTCTTTCATGGTGGTTATGGCTTTTTTTTTCCCCCTCTAACTACTGATTTGTTCATGTGTAATCTGCACAGAGCCAGTGTGTGATTCTGCTCTGTGCTAGAAGATGGGATGCCCAGAGGCAGCAACAGGTGTACAGACTTCTGGAGTTCTTTCATCTCAAAAGAGTGTGCAGTGCTTGCACTGATGTGGTAAATAAATTACTGAGAGTGTACATGTTCAGCAAGGTGAAAGCAGGAATGAGAGCTCCCTGCTCTTGGTTTGTGCCCGTGGTCAGAATCTGCTGGGCATCAGGCACTCGCCACCCTGGTAAGATGAAAAGATAGGAAGGCACTAGAAGTGTGATCATGTGGTTTCCCACAGATCACACGTCTTGTCAGAATTACTCAGTTTAGAAGACTAAAAGGCCCTGGTAACTTGCCTTCCATAGAAAATGTTAAAAAAAGAAACCAAAAAAGCAATGTATGCCAGAAGGGTGGCAGTGGGAAATGGGCCGACAGGGCTTCTCTCTGCCCTGCTCTGGACAGCATGAGTCTCTCCAGTGATGTGAAATCCATCCCTTTCTTAATTTTTTAATTAATTTCAGTAGTGTAGCTATTCAAACTTCTGTGCAGGTGGGAGGGTTTGCTCTGCACGTTTTCATTGCAGGTAACTACAGAAGGAAGGAGGCTTCACCACACCACAAGGGGTGCTGAACCGTGTGTGTTGGCAGGAGGACAAGAATTATCTCTTCATTCGCAAGCTGTGAACGTTTGATCTAAACGTGTTGTTGTGAATTGACACCTGCAATTCATGCCCTTCCCACGCCAGGTGCTGTCAGGTTCATCAGTGCAGCCACTCTTGGCCACCCTGTGATTCTGGTTAGACCTAACCAAACCTACAACTGGGGTGTGAGGGGGAAACAACTCTTGGTGCATACACACTTGGTCCGGGTGAGACCAAGAGACACACTCTTGGTCTTTCCTTAACGTTTCCAAGGCAGAGGTTTGCCATGTCTTTCAGTGGGTGCTGGCATTGCCCCTGGATCCCTCTCTGGCTGATATGCAGTAAACCATTTTACCACAAAAGCTGTTGTGCTAGAGCTGCTCCCCTGAGACAGCTGACTTTTCACGCTCCTTGCTGAGAAAGCCTTGCTGTAATCTGCTAGATAAGGAAAGTATTTTTATTTCACCTCTGAATACGCTGCTCGCTCAGAGTCTGGCTGTGCCACAACTGCACATTTTTGCAAGGAGAGGAGGAGGCTCTTGGTTACCACAGATGCTGATCTTACCCCCTCACAGCTTGCTGAGTCACGCAGATGCAGCCCAGACATGATGTAGGTTGCATCTCAGACTTCCCAGGTTTTTCTACCCTTGCAGACCTCCCATTGTGGTTTCAACTAAAAATAGAATTGAGGGACTTGATTCATTCTTTAGGGAAAGAGCAGAAGAACAACCTGAATTTTCATGTCTTTTCCGTGCAGGAATTGGAGTTCCAAAGGCAAACATTGGTGTTGGCTTCTTGGAGAGATGATTGGCTTCCTGTTTCATTCTTGGGGACTCAGGACACTTTCTGACTGTCACATTTTGGGCTGTGTGCTAGCTGCTGTAGCATCTGGAGATGGGAAACCTTGCTGGGCCGGGAATTTGCTGCGGTGCTGATTCAGGAAGGCAGATGGGGAAGATGCTAGGAGATGTCTATATTGTGACATATGATCAAAAATGTTTCTGGGAAGAGAATTGCTATACTTCTTTCACAACTTCAGTTATAAGCAAACAGCCTGGAGCAGAGCCTGGAAAATGTAGAGAGTCATGGGCTTTTTCATTCTTGGTTGTGCACAGCTTCTACATCTTGGACCTTGAGAAAGAACAGAGCTCTGGTTTGTTATTTTCCAGCTCACAGCCAAGGCAGACTAGTCTCATGGAAACTGGATCCTTGTGGAAGGAAAGCTTAGAGGGTGTTGGTTTGTTTTCTTTATCATTTATCTTGCTGGAGAAGAGGAGATGAAGGACTGGGAATGAGACAGGTATATCACCCCCTGAGTAATGTGAATTGTCTAGTGTGTTTTGGGATGAATCCCAGTTTCCTTTGGCTATTTTTATCCTAAAAGGTGTCAAGTGCTTATGTAAATTTCATCAAGTGACTTGTTGATGCTTCTCTAGCAATAGATGCTTCAGGTGAAATGAGGCAGGTTTCCCAGCATGAGGGAACAATCAGAGGCTCTATGAGTGCCCTGGGGGGGAGCAGTAAGTGAGGCAGAAGCTGGAGGTGCCAGCTGAGGAGAAGGCTGATGGAGGCAGTGGTGCACCAGTGGCTGCCTGCCTGCCCCTGACACACTGATCTTGCACTACAGATCGATTTTCTGCTCCTCTGTTTTCAAAGATGCCCGTGATATCAGTCAAGCAGCTCTTTTTCATCTCTTTTCCCATGTCTGTACCATTGGGTTCAACTGGGTGCCAAGGGGCAGCACAAAATCAGAGGTGCCTGGCCAGCACGGGGCTCCTTTGACTTCTGGTTTCAGGAGGAGGCAGAGTTGGATGAGAAACAGTTTCCTACCTGGAATTTCCTGTTTGGGTGCTGGGAAGGTTGTTAGGGATTCCAATCTTAATTACGAATTCTCTGTTTCAATTAAGATCCCTCCCAGATAAACTTGAGCCCAATACCAGATGTGTCACAAACGAATCCCTGCAATTCTGCTCCTTTGAAGCTCCTTGCAATAACAGAATATGGACATGCAGTGCAGAAACCACATCTGGATTTTCTAGTGAGAAAACCTATTTGTCCCACGCTTTTTGTTATTGCTATTGTTACTCTTAGTAGCATTTGTGTGTGCTAGAAAACACATGATTAATGGTATTGGGGGAGGAGGAGGTTTGCTTTTGATTTTTGTTTTTATGCAATTGACACAGAGAGCAGCTGTATCCAGTTAGAATAAAGGTCCCCAAGAGTGGCCAGCACTGAGCACTCAAGGAAGGGCAGAAAAGCATGTTCAGAGCACAAACAGGATGCTTGTTTTCATTATAAAAGGCAGTTAGCAATTGCAGTGATTCATTAAGAACTGGGGTAAATGATATGTCCTGGCAAATTTTCTGAATTAAATATGCTCAAGATCTTTCAGAAATTGTAACTAATTCTCAAAGATCATAGATTCGTGCAAATGCCACGTTGAGAGGTACTTAAAAAATTTATGTAGTCCAGCCATCTCCTTGAGATAGGTACATGCCAGATATTTAGTATATATTATATGTGTTTTTAAAATCGTCCTGAGGAGAATCCTGAATTCCCAAAGGAAAATGTCCTTGAAGCTGGGTATTCTTTTTCCTGATGCCTAGATAAACATTTTTGCGTGCTACAGTGGCTATACTCTGATTCCTCATCACCTTTCTGTTTATATATCAGCCTGCATCTGAAGTGTGTTTTCAGCTCCCCTCTGTGTTTTCAATTCTAGCTTGAGAAAGCCAACTGTTTTCAGTCCTCCCTCCTGGACCAGACCTTCCAGAGTCATCTTCTCTTTTCTCTTGCCTCTTGCCCCAGCTCTGCTGGATGTGTTCCACTGGAACTTGGTTCCACTTTCCCCAAAGCTTAGACTTGGCATTTCTTGCTGCTGGTGTCCTGCAATGGGGATGCCAGGACCGATGCTATTGTGAGATAGGCTGCTTGCAAGAGCAGCCCACATTCTTCAAGTTATTCTAGCCCTTACATTTCTGCAGAAATCAGATCATTTGCTGGGCAGGTGTGGCCTTTGTGTTTGTAGGTGCAAGGCTGAGTTAACTCTGTGCAGGGCTAAAGAGGACAGTGCTTGTGAAAGGGCTCTTCCTGCTGAGGGAGGCTCTTCCTTCTGTCACAGGCACAGGCCAAGGGGGTTGCTGCCTGCCCGAGAACACTGACAGCATGTGCAGATGTTTTGGAGACGGTGGGGTGGACAAAGGCAGCATTTCCTGTCAGAGAAGGTTCATTTGCTGAGGAAGTTGGTTTCAGAGCCAAAAGAGCAAGAGCAGAAGAGCCCCGTGGGTGGTTTCTTGTGGTGTTTTTCCAGAGGAGATGCAGATTTAATGCTTCCTGTTGTTCAGTGGGATTCTCCAGTTCCCAGGGCAGGAGGGTTTGTGATGCTGAGCCCTTGCGTAATGGTGTGCAGTGCAATGGCCACATGTTCTCCCCCCGCCAGCAGACGTGGGAAATGCTGGGTGCTGCTGCCTGTCAGTCAGGCTGGAAAACACTGCCAGATTCATGAGGAGGGGTCTAGAGAGCAGGGGCAGGACTGCAGGGTACTGCCCTGGAAGCAGATGGCATTCAGGGAGCCTCCTGCCTTGCTGGGAGCTGGTGAACAGGATAAGGTCATAGCAGGGGGTCCGAGCCAGCTCCACAGCAGCTCCATAGCTCCATGAAGCTGCAACTACTGGTGAAGACAATAGTTCCTTAGTGTGTTACTTAGATGCAAATTCCCCTGCACTGGATAATGAATTATCAGATCCAGACAGAGGAAGCCTCTCATAATTCTCTTCCTCTGAGGTAACTCAGATTCTTTGTGAATTAACTTGTTTTACAAACTAGAAGCACAGGATACAAAAGCAGAGGTTAAGAATCTCCTCCAAGTAGTACTCCAGTGGATGGAAAGTTAATATAGGTCAGACAGCTGTGCCAAATCCCAGCTATCCAAACTGGGTAGCAGATTTTCTGCTTTCCTATATCCCTTCATATCCTATATGATGTAAGCATCAATAAGCAGGTCAACGCTTGTGTCTATTGCAATCATGTCGATGGATAAAGCCACACAGAATGTGTGCTCCTTGGGCTAAATTTGTCTTTCGAGAACTGGAGATGTGTTTTCCACCTTTCCCCCCTCACTCTGTTATCTCCAGAGAGAGCTGATAACCTTTTTACTTGCCACAAACTGCTGATAGACAATAGCAGACCAGTCTGTGAGTGAGCTGTCACTGAGCAGGGTCATCATCCCACACCACTACAAAAGTGACAAGTGTTTGATACCATTTGTTTTTTCCCTTTTCTTTTTTCCCTTTTCCAATTTCCATCCTATAAAGAAGTTTAGGTTCACTTGTTTCTGGCTGATCACATTTTGTCAGCCTTCCCAGCAGCAAGTAGTGCTTGGCAGGGTAATGATGAGAGTGCGTGGACCAAAAATTATAAATACCTTGAAATTTAGGTTGTATGCTCCAAATTTCAGTTTTTATAGGGGAAAAAGGATTGCTTCATGTTACAGAAGGAAAGTGGAAGAAGTGGAGAAAATCAAATGCTTCAAGCTTGTCCAGGAACAGAATCCAAACAGATGCTGTCAGCTTGTGGCCTCTACAGACAAAGGCAATTTGGGAAGGGGACGTGAGCTTGGCACTGTACTCCTGTGTCTGGGGCTTGGCTCTGCTGCTGGTGGAGGATGGGGAGAAGGGGCCAGTGATAGCTTGAAGATGCTCTTTGCAAAATGAGGAAGTGTCCTCAAAAGGAGGAATTAGATGACAAGGGCCCTTCACACTGCTCAGGTGAAGGAGGAGATGGACAGGTGTGTGTGTCCTCCATAGGTGACCTCTGTGAGTGGTGGTAAGTTGTGGAGAGGAGGGTGCATGCCGGGGATCCAACCTGGAAAGTGTTTTTCCTGTAAATTCTGGATTGCGATGAAATCTAGGTGGGAGGGTATGTGTGTGACATTTATCCTGCAGAGTTTTGGGATGCTCCAAGGTTATTCTGGAGTGCTGACTACCTGGATTTATCGCTTCAGTGTAACCACCAAAGTTGTCACCAAGTGCACACCTGTGTTTCACAGTGTCTCAATGCCTCACTTGTGAAATGAGGCTTGTAGCCATGGATAAATTCATTATATGTGGAAATTTTCATCATATGTACATATTAAAAAAGGCCAGAGACCTAAAAAAATATGCATAAAATTCTGGGCAAGAACTGTTAGAGAGACATTTTAGTTGAGATGAGCAGTGATTTAGGAGAGAGATGATAGTAGGGATTATGGAAGAGTTGAACTGATACGTTTCTGCTTTGTTAATTGAAAAAATATCCTGGGGAGAAAAAAAAAAACCACAATAAATTTCTGTCATGAGCTGGACACCAGTGTTTAAATACCCGCTTTGGTTTTGCCCTGTGGTGTGAGAGAGTAACCCCATTCAGCAATGTATTCTGATTAATGTGTTAGTTCCCTTCTCTGGAACACAGAGATCAAAGGTTTTTAGAAAATTCTTCCTTCCCACATGGAGGGCTATTCCTAGTATTATTTTTGGAACTGGGGTTACCAGAAGTTTTCCAGGAAGAAAATTGCAAATCTCAGTGCTCCGCGGGCCATCTGCTTAATTTAATTTTTTTTCTTTTTTTTTTTTTTCTTATACATGAGACATTTTGGAGCCTATACGTAACCAGACAGTCGTGTTGACTGATGCTGGTGTGTCGCAGAACGAGCACCTTGTAGCCTGAACCAGATGTGGGGAGGGTAATGAGGTGTCTGTAACCTGAGTGTGAAAACCTGAAGCTGCAGCAAAAATTTGGAATTTGATATGTCTTGAGGTGATGGAAATTAGTGCTTTAGGTAGAAGAGAAAGTGCAGATCTGGGGTAAAGTGCTATTACAGGCAATGAAGCAGTACATGAATTAGAAATGAGGGATGTTACTTTGAGAATTGAATAGTTTCTGGAAAGTGAGGTCCCTGGAAAACCTTTCATGATATTTCTTTACATTTGGTTATTTTTAATGGCTGAGAAAACACAGCTTGCAAACATGGAGTTTAAATCCATAGTCCACTTTTACCTGGAGCACGATTTCCTCTCTTGTACTGAGAGCCAGAGCAGTGCTGGTGGGGATTGTGGTCCCAGTCCCTGCACAGGGTCTGGAGCTCAGGAGTGGGCCATGAGTGGTGACACAGCCACTTCTCCCCACTAGTCACATGTAGATGGAAATGGGGGCATTAGGGAAAGAGACTCTTTTGGAAGCTACCATGGGATCCTGGATTTTCTTCTGCCTTGGCAGGAGCAAGGAAACTCAAATTTCCAGCTGTGTGCAATTCCTTCAGACCACTGTCGCTCATTTTGACATGCTTGGACCTCCAGCCCCATAGCTCAGAACTGTTAGTAACAGTATTTTTCTCTTCCCTTGACCTTTTGGCAGCTCCCTTGGAATGTGAAAGGCTGTTGGGCAGCACAAGTAGCAGGGCAGAAACAGCCAGTCTTATTAGCTGGAGACATGGCTTTGCCTTCACCTTTCTGGTTCTGGATCCTTGAAATGCAGGTTGTGGGGCACATCCCACCATCCCTGGATAGCTGGGAGTGTGTGTGCCATCGTCTCAGAGCTAAGGCAGGTCCCCCATGCTCCCAGTGCCCATTGTCTCCTTGGGAACTGAACCCAAGGAGTGGTACCAGATGGGGCAACCCGTGGAGCTCAGGACATGCAGTGCACGCTGTTGGTGAAATCAGGGCTATCCTGTGATGTGGCTTTTAATCTGGAACTTGCTATGTGGTGTTCCCAGTGGTTTCAGGCTGTAAAGATCTTCCTGGTATCTGGGGTGGGATTCCTTCATACTTGCAGCATAACATGGGTGTTGTGGGCTGGAGTGGGGAGAAACTGCTTGTGCCAGTCCTGGGGCTGCCAAACTCCCCTCAGATATGCGAAACTGCACTTAAATTTGAATGCAGAACTTTTGTGGTGGCATTTTCCTAACGTAACAAGGAATGTTTTTATTGCCTCTTGGAAAACCCACATAGCTTGGGGTGTCTTGCTAGCATCCAGGCATTGCATGTGTCACATCTATCTAGACAGATAGAAATAACTACTTTAAATCATCCTTCTTACTTTAGGGCTCTTGCTTTCCTTTGGGAGAGGGCTCTTCACTCATATTCCTTTGGGAAACTTTGTATGTTTGTTTTCGTCTTGTGTCTGCTTGGCATGTTGAAGCAAAATGATGTGATTGACCTTTAGGGTTACAGATGAAGCCTGGTTTCCGATCCTTGTTATTTAGGATAGCTGCAGGAAAATCTCAGAAGCACTGAGATAGATATTACAGATGAAAGCAGAAGCTGAATGGCTTGAAGAGGTTCAGCACTTTGGAAATTTGTAAATATTCAGCTGAGAGGAGCGGAGCTTGTGTGTGATTTACTGGGTGTCCTTGGCAACCTTCGCCTGTTTATTGGAGCAGAGCAGGAATAGCCATTATTTAAAAAAAAAAAAACAACAACAAAAAAACCCCCAAAACAAACCAGGAAATCTTTTTTAAATTTTGCTTGAGGTTTCCCTGAGCACATAGATTAGGTGGCCTTGCTCTTACGTCCCAGGGAAAGCCAAAGGCATGGCGGGGAGGCAAAGGGGGCAGGGAGCAGAGCCGTGCCGGCGCTGCTGTTCCGTGCGGCTGCTTCCCGGCGGATCGCGGCCGCAGCCCGGGCGCCCCGGACGCCGCCCTCCAGGCACCGCTTACTGTGCAGCTGCTCGGCGCTGCCTGTGGGAGAGCCGCTCCGCGTTTTTCTCAGGGATCCTGGAACGTGTTTTCAGCACCACGTGGATCACATGAAGCCCCCGGTTGCTGCTGGAGCGAGGAGGGAAGCGCGGTCCAGTTCCCTGTCCGTGTGATGGAAACCTCCCCATCCCTGTTATCTGCTAGGCCCCTCCCATGGAGTTTCTGAGAAGGGAGCGGCAATCTCTGAATTCAGCTTCAAAGGACTATGGAAAACCAGCCTCTCTCCTGTGCAATCTGCTGTAATAAACATCAGCCCAGAGCCTGTGGGACAGATGGATAAATGCTCCAAGACCGTGCTGAGAGGCACCACTCCATGTCACGGGATGGCTCTGTTAGTGCAACACTGAATATTCAGTGAGGTTGTTCCTGTTAAGTGTCCTGGGCTTTGGTTTAACCATCAGACAAACCCCTGCTTCCAGCAGCATCCCTGTCTGCTCGCTCAGCCCCGAGGAAGTCGAGGCTCTAACGGAGCGAAGCCGCAGCAACTCACTGGAAGGCATTGGGGTAATTACTGACAGGGCTGTTTACATATCGAGTTCCCTCGTTGTGATGCACTGATTTGGCACTTTGTACGCAGCTGCCGGTTTAATGCTGAAGCCAGCCTTTTCCCAAGCTCGGCTGTGAGAGAACCGCTTAAAAATGTGTTGCCTAATTGCTGTTGCTTAATTAACGGTAAGAGCATGCCAGCTCTGCATCCTGGCTGTGCCAGGGAAGGGAGGCAAGCACAAGTGGGAGGGGGAAGCTCAGAGGAAGCCTGGAGCACAGTGGGTTTGTGCAGGTCTTAATGATCTGCCAAATGCTGCTGAACTTTTTCACTGGGCTGCAAAAAGCTCTTACAAATTTTGTTTCTCCTGTCCCATCTTCCCCACATGGAGCCAACTCAGAGCCAGCAGCTTGGTATGGTGTAGATTGGAAGGGAAGGTGTTAGGCTTAACAAGTCATAGAATCACAGAATATTCTGAGTTGGACCTGCAAGGATCATTGAGTCCAAGTTTTATGGGAATGGCCCGTCGTGGAGGTTTGTTTCTGTCTATTCCCATGTTTGCTTTGAGTGTGTGGAGAGTGGGTGTCCTGTGGTTGCCAGAATCTGGGGCAGTCAGTCAGCGTGGAGCAGTGCAGCACCAGCAGAGTTGCCAGAAGGAGCTGGAAGCAGAGTGGTTGTGTTTGCTTACTGCCATGCACTCATGTGTCTCTGCACCCGTGGGGTGGACAAGCCTGATGTTTCACCAGTCTGACTCTTTGCCTCTAATTTCACATGAATTTTTCTTTTTTTTGGTAGTATTTTACTACCTTGCACTACTGGACTTGGACTTACAGAGGTAGGAAAGGCTTGCATAATCTCTTCCTGTGCAGGGGTCCTCTTGTGGGGAGCTGGAGGCTGAGCAGCCCTGGCCTGGCTGGCCTCACTGGTGGGAAGTGCAAACAGGAAGGTGTTGATGTTCAGACTCAGTCACCAGCTCCCAGCCAGCCTGTTTTTAGCATTAACTGTCTGCTGCAATGGAAAGGCCACGTTCAAGCAGAATATCCCTCTGTGGGTCTTGGATGACAGTGGCAGGGGTGAAGGAATGAATGAGTGGCTGTTCCCTCTTGCTGCCTGCAGATGGATCTGTGCAGCTCCTGCCCTTGGAGTTCAGAGAGGGGTTTGGATCCATCTGCAGAAGTGCGCTGAGCCTCTGCTGTGGTTAAGTGGCTGTTCAGACTTGGAAGGAAGGAGTGGAACATAAGATCAAAGGTAGATGGATGAGGCTGTGGGTCTCAGACATCTGCTAAGTGCATTGCAACTGGCTGTGTGCAACATTAAATTCCCAATGCCTCTCGCAGAGGAGAATTCCCATTGCCTGCATTACATGGCAGCCCAAATACACAGCCTGTGCTGTGCTGCAATAGGGTTTAATTTTTTTTCCAGACCAGCTTTTAATCCACTTACTTTTCAATAGGCCTTTTTGAACATAAATGAATGCAATTAAATGTGTGTTTCCCAGCTGGGCGAAAGCAAGGTAGAGGAAGGCAGATGGCCTGGAAGGGAAGACAAAGACTTTGAAACAAGCTGCTGTGAGGTGCTCTTATGTGGTTTTTGGAGTTCATGAGCATCCAGTGAGGAAGATGCCAGGGAAAACGTGGCTTATACCCACGTGAATTGCCTTGGTCAGAATCCTCCTGTTTGTTGCAGAAGTGCGGGGGACTCATCACGGGAAGTGGTGAGGAAATTAATGTCTTTGGGATCTCAGTTATTGCTATGTAGGAGTGTGAACATGCTGTGCTGTTGCTGTAGATCTGTTGCAGCTGTGTCATATGATGAGGTGCTGAGCAAAGAGCTCTTCAGGCCAAGGAGTATTGGTGTCATTCGGTGTTTTGCAGCATTTGGTGCACCAGAGTAAGCTATGAGAGACCTCAGAGTGTGTGTGCATGTGAAAGGGAGCATCTGGGTATGAACAAGGGTCAAATTTAATTCTCACACTGCTATGAAGGCAATTTTTCATTTCTTGTTGAAGTGTGGAGTAGGTTGAACTGGGCCAGTGGAAATTCCCTCAAGCCCTTTGACTGGTGTGACAGTGGAGTTCAATGCCTGCCTGTGATCAGATAAAACCTGAAGCTTGCTACATGGACTGAGGAAAATGGGTCCCACACATCTGTCTATAAATTGGAGTTGCTTAAAAGGACCTCCTAGAGCTGAATCTTTGGTTTGCTTGCCCATAATTTTGAGAGGTGGAGTGGGATGTAGTTTCAGTGCCTGAGTTCAATACTTTCAGAAGTAGACTGTGAAGCTTTTTTGATGAAAATCCTCTGCAAGATTTAATGGGAAAAGCCATAGTTTACCATCAAATCTTCTCCCCAGCACAAGGTTCCTCCCAGCACTGCTCTCAGAATGCTCCCACTCCTGCTGGCACCAGATCAGCTTGACCCTGGGGGAGGCTCAGGGTGCTGCTGGGAGCAGATCAGTGGCCAGCCTGTGCCTGGGGAAGGTGGCATGGGCTCAGGGTCAGCTGCTGGAAGGGAAGGTAGCCTGAAGGTTAAGGGATGCAGAGGACCAGTTTTGTTTCAGCTGCAAGGTCCTAAGGTCTGTAGCATCTCCCATCAGTGGAACTGGGAGAAGGGGCAGGAGCAAGGTGTTTGAGGTTTTGGTGGTGTGGGCTGTACCTGGCCTGCTCCTTCCCTCCCCATGGCAGCTCAGTGGGGACAGGAGCCATGCTCGAAGCAGTTTGCTCACCCCCATGGTGACAGCAGCAGCATCAGTGCTGTGTGTGGAGATGGAGCACAGCTGCTCGGAGCGGGTGACAGATGGGAGAGCTCCTGCCATGGCCTCCTCGGGGTTCTCGGCACCGATCCCAGAGCCGCTGCCTCAAAGCTGCAAGGGGGAACAAGGGTCAGGGGAGGGGGTGCAGGGGAGCCAAGGACCCACGAGCTGGGGCAGGGTGACCTCTGAGCTGTCCTGGTCCCTCAGTGAGGGCAGCAGGGCAGGGAGGAGAGTCAGTGTTTCCAGTCTTGGCTCTTACACTTTATTGCTGCTGCCTTCAGCAAACTGGTTTGGCCGGAGGAGCTGTGGGGGGTTGCAGACAATGGCTGCTCACATTTTCCAGCTGTCAGATATTTAATGACATTAGCTCCCCAGCCTCCTATTTTTTTCACTGATTTAATTTATTTTTTTCTCTCTGGCACAGCCAGCTGAAGTGCTTCCAGCAGCCAGATAGACCCAAATCCTGGTCCCCATCACTGCCCTTCTGCTCTCAGGGACCCTGCCCTGCCAGGCTGCCCTCCAGCAGCAAGGGGGTTTCTTGCTTATTGGAAGCAAAGTGCTGAACATCTGAGGTGCAGTGGGGATCCTTGGTCTTTCCCTCCCCTGGAGGAGCTGTAAATGTGCATTAACCTGATGGATGTGTGGGAGGGAAGTGTCTCCTCCTTGAGAGAAAGGAAATAATTCGTTTTGTGTGTGGAAAAGGCATCTGTTCTCTGCACAGACTACTGAAAGCAGCAAAAGCCGTGTGGTCTGAACATCCCAGAGAAGGGGAGGGTGCAGAGCTTTGCCAACTCCATGGCCCTGCTCACCCACAGCCACCAGTGTCCCTGCCTTTGACCCCTTGTAGGCCCTTCCTGCAAAGGCTGGCAGGTTCCCATCGCCCCGTGTCGCTCCCAGGCCCTGTGTCAGTCGCTGGGCTGTGGAGCCCTGGGCAGGGCGAGGTTTGAGCCTCACACCCTGGTGTCTGCACTCATTTTCTTGAGCTCTGCTGTGCTAGTTTAGGGTTGAAGGACAGCTGAGCTGGGAAGTGTGTTAAGCCCTGCTGCAGCCCAGTTTGTTTGGTTATTTTTGTCAATTAACAGAAAATTTGCATTCAGCTTTTCCTGGGGGTAGGGGTGATCGGGGAGAAGACAGCACAGAGAGAAAAAAGGAAGAACACCTCTGAACTCTGTCCAGCTGCTTGAATTCTGGAGCTGAGGAGCACTGCACCACTTCTAAACTGCTCCTTTCCCCCCAGCTTTGACTCCAGGCACAGAGTTTGCCCTTGTTATAATATCTGCATTATATACAAGTGCATGTAGGTCTGCAGACAGCTGGCAGGCTGTCACAACGTGCTGCTGCTGTGTGTGAGCACGCCCGTGTGTTTAGATGATAAGAGCTGTAATGCCTGAGGAAGCTTTGGCCTGGGAACATCCTGAAGACTTACAGTGCCTTTATGCCCCACTGTGGGGTGTACCTGCTGGGTGTGTGCTCTCATATGCATTCTGCTTCCCTCCCATTGTGTGCTCTGGATTTTGCAAAGGATCTGCAGGAAAAATTTAAAAAGCTCATTAGGTCATTTAGGAACAATCTAGAGAGTTTCCATAAGTTACTTTGATTATTCTTTGGTATTCCTGCTTTTTGTTTTCTTTCCTTTTTTATAATGCTATAGCAGTAGGCAGTCACAAAAAGTCAGTGCTTTAGTTTATTAATCAGCATACAGGTGTGACAGCAAACCTTTCCTGCCCCAGAGAGCCCAGACAGAGTCTGGGCTGTGGGGTGGTGGAGTCTGAGGGACCCAGTGTGGGAGAGCCACGGCACCAAAGTCTGGTAAGATCAAAGCTGTCATTCTGTGTAGCAGCAAGGAGATGTCCTCTGCAGGTTTTGGTTTAAGGGCTGAGAGCCTGTGGGTCAGGCTCTTGAGCCAAAATTCATTATTGGAGTTAAATGCCAGCAAAAGCATCTTTGCTCCCCTTTGCACTGAAGGAAATGCACTTTAATGGTTCTCAGAGGTAGCAAGTGAGGATGTTCTTCCCCCAGCCATCAGAGTGGGCAGTGGGACCATCTGGCTCATGTTTCCCAGGGGCTTGCTTTAGCTTGCAGACACTTGCCAATTTACCAGCAGTGCAAAGGCAGGAGCGTGGGAGGATTCCCACGGGGTGGAGAGTAGGAGTTGATAGCTTGTACCTCACAGACCTCCCGATGTGCAAGAGAAAAACACAAGTATTAAGGGCGTTTGAGGGCTGTCATTCATGCAGACCTGACATTATTCCAGTTCACTTCACCTGAGGCTTCTCCTTTTTGCACCGTTTCATTTTCTGCTTCACTGCCAATGAAAGCAATATGCTATTTTGATATTATTAGTGCTAGAAAGCCTAATCAGCCCTTTTCTTTCCATGACAATATCTGCCCTGCCTGCCTGAGAGCTGATCCACCCTGCCCATCCAGTCATGCAGCAGGATTTCCCAAGGGCTGTGGCACAGAATCCTCCTCCCTTTCTTGATGTTTTTCCCATTTACCAGGCACAGAGGGCTGTGGGAAAAAGCCAGGCTGACTTAGTTCAGAGCAAGGAGGATGACAGACACATACTGAAGTCATTAACTTGGCTATCAAATCTCAGCTGTGGGCTGAAACTTGGCAAAGAAGTTTTTGGGGCAAAGCGTGTGTGTGGGACAGGATATAGTCGATTTTCCTGTAGGAAGCCACCTGGATCAAGGACATAAGCAAGAGGGGTCATCATCACCATGCCTTCAGATTTCTTCACAGCAATGTGATTTATGGGCAGGGCACTCATCCTAGTTCAGATTTCTTTCACGGGTATTTGTGGGCTTGTGGTTCATGCTGATCTGCTGTGCCTCGGACCCCTTCTTGCCAGCTAAACACATGGTTGAGCCTTGTTTGGGTCATTCATTACAGTGGTCAAAGTGCAGTAAGAGAAATATGGATTTCTCCCTGGGAAACTTCAAAAGTGCCCTTCTCCCCATCTGCAGATTGGATATTACCATCCAAGAAAGCTGTGGAGTTAAGCAGTTGAGAAACAGGCAAACCTGGAGCATCTGTTTTTTGGGCCAGTTTACCTGGGGTTGTATTTTGAGCTCCTCTTAGCATTAGGAGATTTGCCATTGACTGTCATGGCTCTAAGCTTTGATGTTTTCCTGCACCTGCGTGTGAGCTCAGAACCATCCAGCCTGACATGCAGTAGCTGGGGAAACACTGGGGGCATGTGTTACTTCTACTGTTCTACAGCAGAGGGTAGGCAGGGAACCCCCCCAGCACCAGTGTGGCTGGCAACACCCTGTGAAGTATGGTGACTCGCCCACACAGAGCATTGGGCTGCCTGCCGTGTGCCAAACATGTGGACATGGCCATCACCCCACTAGAGCAGGTGGTGAAATGCTGGAAAGGCCATTTCCCTCTGGTGGAAGAAGGGACAGAGCCCATCTGTGTGTCAGTGCAGCACCACACCGTGCCCTGACACCTCTCACACTTTGCACACCCTGTTTCCCTGCTGGATGCAAGCAAGGAGAGCTGAGGAGGATTGTCTTTCATTTTGTTTCACCGGCTTTATAATTTGAGTCTGCCTGTCACTTCCTTGCTCCAAAACTACTTGTTTGGCAGGGTTGGGAGCGTGAGTCACGGCTGCAGCCCGGGATCCTGCCTCCTGCTCTGGCCAGCAGCACTGCAGCGGGGCAGAGCAGATCTGCTGCTGATGCTCCAGTGTGCCTGCTTGCTGCAGGGCATGGAGGCACTAACCTGGGGCAGGGGAGAATGTAAATTAATAGGTTAATGAGCAAAACCACTTATTCTGATGTCTGAGCCCAAACTGTTTCCTAATGTGTTGCTTTCCAAGGAGAGGATTGTGTGCACTCACTTGGCTTGGTAACTTCAGCAAACTTCTCGCAGAGGCAAAAGACAAACTCAGTGGGAGATGCATCTACACAGAGCCTGTCTCTAATATCATGGGCTGGGAAATGAAACTGGATTCTAAAAGGAGATACTCCTTAGAGATTGAATGGGCTTTGCAGAATTTGTGCTGAAGAGGGGTAGCCTTTCCATCAGGCTTATAGGGAACACAGGTTTTCTTCTTTCTGCTGGTATCTGACTATGTGACTTGTGCTGGACCCACTGCTGGAACAAGAAACGCAGTTCCAGTTGGCAGCACAATGAATACAAGGTTTCCTGGAGATATCCCTCCTGGTTTCCATCATGGCAAGACTCTGGGCCAGTCTTGAAGGATTTGGCTCTTGCACCCCACTGCTGAAAAATGCAGAGAATGTAAATATGCAGACCCTTAGAAAAACTGCCTGGCAATTTTGTTGGTGAAAATGCCAGTGCCTGCTTCCAATAAGAAAGACAGGGAGAGAAGGAGGAACAATGTTTTGTTTCTGGTGCATAATGTTATAAGCAAACAAAAAGTCCTCTTGGGGATAAAGGAGACTCTCAGAAGTGCCATAGCCTGCTTGAGATGTGCAGAACTTTGTCCACAATCTTGAGGACTTCCAGGCCAGCTTCAAGCATCGTGTGTGTTGGCCAGACAACAATGAACCCTTTGAACACACTTTGGGTCAGAGTACTGTTTTCTTGGAGGGGGAAAGGGAAGGGAGGCTGGTGCTTTGGTCTTGTATCAGCAGCCGTCTGTGGTGAGCCGCAGATGCTTTCGGTGGATGGCAGGGCTGGCTGTGACTTCTCTGTGCAGGCTGGTTCCTGAGGCACTGAATCCACAGCAGCGGATCTGCTGCAGAACCATTGCTGTGCAAGACTTGAAGTGCCTCTGCCCTAGCTCTGTGGTTTCAAAGAGAGCTTTTAAACTAACGTGGGAGTCTGTGAAATTATCCTGCTGCGATGTGTCAGCTGTTGACACAGCAACATGACAGTATGTCATCACTTATTTCCTGCTTGAGGGATCATAAAGCCTTTTCACATGGCTTGGGCCCATCTGTTTTCCAAAAGTGGAACTTTATTGTATCTCTCTCACCCTCATTGTCCTCCTCTTCCAGACTTTGCTTCTGGTGCCTTTCCTGAACCTCGCTCATGAGCTCTCTGGGGTGAGGTGAGAGGAGTTACTCACCTTCTCCTACATGTTTGGGGCTGCACTGGCCGTGCTCTGAGCCATCTCTGTAGATCACTGTAATCCGCTGACAAAGAGGACTATTCTGTGCAGTTAATGGGTACCTAGGTCTGACCCCTTTGCCCAAACAGCCTGGGACCAGAAATGTCACCAGGCCAGCTGACC
The DNA here is from genome assembly GCA_013397115.1 of Edolisoma coerulescens. Lineage (NCBI taxonomy): Eukaryota > Metazoa > Chordata > Aves > Passeriformes > Campephagidae > Edolisoma > Edolisoma coerulescens. Next base: position 174,772 of record VWZW01002522.1, on the reverse strand, counting down.
TGTTGGTTGGTTGACCTGCTCTGTTGAACATGAGACAAAAATGAGTAATACGGCACGTGAGAACCAGCAGTTGCTTTGCAGTCCTGGTTTGAACATCCAGGCATGGTGGGAAGCCCTCAGCCCATACCTGAAGGGGAGTTTGAATCTCAAGCTTCAGTGGGAAGCCCACCTTGTCCTGGGCAAACCAATGGGTGCAGCTCTCGAGACTTTGGCCCTCCCTGGTGCTTCACTCAGAGCATCTCTTTTTTCCAGGAGTCTTAAACTGCTACTGTTGTTGTTGGTCTGGTATAAAATCCAGCCCAGGGTTGATGGAAAATTGGAGGTAGTTGTCTTCCTGCCCCATCACAGACAGAGCTTTTGCTGCTCCATCTGTCCCGTAAAGCAGAGCCTTTTCCCCTTGCCAGGGCAGGGACAGGCCTGTGCAGCTGGGAATCGGACATATGGGCGGTCTCATGGTAAATCCTTTGGAGAGCTGCTGAAGGAGTTTGGCTCAGGTCTCGTGTCAAGTGGGATGAGGCAGGGAAACGCCTCCAGCTTGTTTGTGGTCTGGCAGCCAGAGAACTTTCTGCTGCTGTCACTGGAAACCAGGGTTCTTTTTTACATTTACATAATTCCTGGAATGTTTCTGCTGTGAGTGCCTGTGCCACAGCCCAGCACTGTGAGCGCTCCAGAGCATCTTGCTCAGGGGAAGCGCTCCCAAAGAGCAGGAGGGGAGGGCTGCTGTCGTCATAGGAAGCATCTGTAAATAATAACCCAGAGAGCTGAATGCAGCACTGGTGCTAACTGTGCAAGTCTGCCCATGCCTCCCTTTGCCAAGTCACCATTTAGGTCATGCACATTTTATTCTGTGCCCCAGATTTATTTTGGGTGGAAAGCCACATGTTTCCAGTGAAGTTACACCTGCAGGGATTTATGTTTTGAATTAGCTTCAGCAATGACCAAAACACATTTGTCAAAAGTTCTTCGTATTTTTACTTTTTAAAGTACAAATATTTCCTTTTTTTTTTTTTGGTAGTGTTAGAAGGATGCTCTGTGTTTTAAACAGTGGTCTGATCTGGGAGCAGATGAGTGTTTTTCCAACAGCTTCTTGAAATGAACAGCTGTTGTGCAGTAAGTCAAACAGAAGGGTTTTGTGGAAACTAAGTCCAAAGTGATTCGTTTTAAAAACAAAACCAAAATTAGATGCGGTATTATGGTTAGGTGCACGTGCCAGAGGCTGAGTAAATGTTACAATAGACTTGTGATTTAGTCTTCACCCTATTTAATCCATCAATAGTTGGCTGTAAATCTCTGTTTAGAACAGAAATGTTGGGAAGTGCTGCAGCTCCTGCGCTCTTCAGCCTGGGATGCTCTGAGCTGTTGTTAGAGGTGCGTGGTGGCAGATCCTTCTTGCTGGTTGTGATGGGATTTCTCAGCTTGTAGTTTCCACTCAGGGGTTTGGGGTGAGTCCCACAGGATGTCACTACATCCTGCCTGCCTTGCTGCCCTCTGTGACTTTCCATCTCTGCCTGTCTCAGTTGTCACCCTGGATTGTGTTTAACCAAGTTAAAGGATCTTTGTGAACCAGATGATGATTAGCATCCTTACCAGAAATTTTGTTAAAATACTTAGCTATATATTTTTTTAAAAATCCCTGCACTGACATATCTGTTTCATTAAGCATTCTCTTTTCTGTGCCAGTGAAAACCAGACTTGGTACCAGTGAGAGAGAGACCAGCTTGGTTCTGCTGCTCCAGGCCAAGCAAAATTTAGTGGCATGAAGTCTGCTAGATGGCAGAGTTCCTCTGCCTTCATCCATGTCATGTGCTGCCATTGGAGCTGCTTGCAGGTTTTATTTTCTAAATAAATAATGTTTCAAGGGTTCCTGAGTTTGCTGATTGCATTTTCAACAAAATGGAAACATTTGCAGAAAGCAAAAGTGTCAATCAACATCTGGCAGTTTCCTCAGCCACTATATTTTTTGTTCTTTCTTGTGGATAAATGCAAAAAAGAATTTAAATGAAGTCTTTGTGCACATAAAACCCTCACTGTTCAAGCATGATTGATTAGGGACGCTTGCTGTTTCCCTAATTCTCTTTCTTAATCTTGGCATCATCCACGTTTTCCATCTTAGCTATTTCCACTGGAGATGAAATGTTTCTTTGCGGAGGGGCAGGAGACACCCACCCGCGTCGGAGGCTCCTCAGACAAACGGGTCAGTGTTCCCTGCAATCACAGGGGGAGCAGGAAGCCACCCCCTGGCCACAGCTCAGGGCAGCAAAGCCATAGAGAGCCTGACCCTATTTGACTTCTCTTTTCTAGATCTCAGTCTCTATAAACAGCTTTTTATGGTATTTGCCTTTCAAAGAGGAACCAGGGTGTGGATGGGAACGGTGACAAAGAGCCACTTATAAGGACTGAGTGAGCTCTTACAGGAGTCCAGTGCATAATTTTCAGATTAACAGAAAAATCTTGCAATGTCCTAAGCCCTGACATGTCATCTGAGGTATTTAAATGCTGTCATTCAGCCTCCCAGCAGTTAGGGCCAAAAGGTTTGTACTCCTGCTTAACAGGGAAACTGAGTCATGGGGGTGCTTAGTGCCTGGCAGAAGAATTCCCAGTAAATCAGAACCAGAGCCAGCAACTGGAAGCAGAACCCCAGTGCTTGGAAAACACTGACTTCTCAAGGAGCGTGACTTCAGCTGTGTCCTCAGCAAGGGCAGACAGCTCCTCATTTTTTGCACAGTGGAGCGCAGCTTTGCCCCAGGCAGCAGGTACGGTCTCTCAGGGTGCCAGGGTGACATCAGTGCTGGGGCTGCAGCGGGGACACAGAGTGTGCCAGTGCCCTGAGTGATGACAGCCTGTGCTCGGGGGGTCCCCACAGCATCCCTGTGGGACACACCACTCCCTGGGTATCCTGCTGCATTCCTGTCTGGCTCCCCGTGGGCTCCAGGCTGCGGATTATCCCACAGCGGCTGGCAGGGCTCCCTCTGCGGAGGGCTGCCATCCCTCCCTGGAGCTGCAGCAAGCAGCTGCTTTCCCCATCTCAGGCAGGCAGAGCAATGCAAGCAGTGATGGAATAAACACCTGTGCCATGTCTCAAGTGACAGGTGCATCCTTTAGGATGTTGATTCCTGGTGCTGGTTGAGAGCTGAGAAACTGAGGAGCCGGTGCTTGGGTAGGAGTCCAGAGAAGGTCATCCATCACCACGGATGCTTTTAAGCCCTTGATGTGAAGAAGGTTATGGAGGAGTGTGTCTGTACAGGGTTTCCAGCAAGCAGGGCCACGAGGGTGTCAGAAGTTGGAGTTTAACACTGTACGTGTTTAAGTTCATCCAGGCTGCGGCTGGCATCCCACCTGGCTCTATCCATATCTGTCCCCAGTACAGGAATCTGTGTAGACCAAGTGCTCAGTCTGTGCACTGCTCTTGCCCAGGGTAATGGTCTGTGTCTTATTTCCAGCCTGTGGCTGTGAGGAAGAAGGGTGAAGGTACACACCTGTAGGAGAGCACCCAGAGTCAGAAATGTGGGTCAGCCCTTTGCAGAGGGCACATCTCCTGGCTGCTTTCAAGGACAGACACGTGCCCACTTCCTCTTGGGTCGCTCGCTCCTTTGGCCGCATGTACACTGGTCAAACTGGGAGCTGACACATCCCACATGTCATTCTACTAATTCTTGTGAAGGGAAAACTGCACCACTGGGAGGACCCACTCTGCCTTTCTGTAGGCTCTTTACCAAGCCAGGATAATAGGATTAGTGAGAATGCCTGGAAGCCTCAGTCAGAGGAAGCGCAACTCCTTAGCTCAAGTCTCCTCGCCTCTGTTCTCCAAGCAGGTTTGCCATAGGTCGCTCCCATTGGATGCGGATGTTTGGCAGCCCTCCGGGATGGGCAGCAGCTCCTGGGCAGCTCACAGGGTAAAAGTGACACTGCTGCAGCAGCAGATCTTGTGATTTGGTGCTAATGGCTCTATAACTCCATTACTGTGCTTTTGTAGGGGTTTTGTAATACACTAATTAACCCACCGTTTGATTTGATGGCGATACTCTGGGCTCTGTTACAAGTGGGTGATTGTAACTCAGCATCCCCGTGGGCCCCCTGGCACAAAGGAGGGGTTTGAAAGCTCTGCTCTGTGTGCAGCACATTTGGCAAAGGCTCCTTCATCCCACCGCTGGATCGAATGTCCTGATAACGGGATGGAGCGGAGAGGGCTTGTTTGACTCCTTCGAGGAATGGCATTAGGAGCCGGTAGCCCCGAGGTCTGGTTCTGATTTGCTGTGAGACATCAGACTCCTTACCTGCAATTCAGGGAAAATGATACCTCTTTGCAGGGGCCTCGCAGCGTTCAGCTAAGATTAATAAGGGAGGGAGGGGAGATGAAATATCTGTGGCATTTTGTTGTTATTATTAATGATGTAGAGTGAAGCCAGGGCATCTCTGTGAATGATCACTGCATTTTCCTCTTGAGATCTGGCTGTGTTTTTTCCCTCCCCTACCCTCTACTAATCAGAGCAAAGTTAAACTTTGTAATAGAAGGGCTCAGAAACCAGCATTTCTCTGTGTCTGAAGAAAAAGCAGCACGTTTCCTGGTGTAATTAGCTCCAGGCTCTCAGGAAATGAAGGCTGTCTAGCTGATAAGTGTTTAGTAATGATTACCAAGCCAAGGCTGGGGAAAGTAAGCAAAGTGTTTTCATTTCAGAAGCAGCAAATCCAGCTGAGATTTGTGGTGTGTGTCATGTATGGAGGCAATTGTCCAAGTGGTATGTGGCCTTGCTCGCTGGAGCACGAGCCAAATCTGCCCTGGTGTAACTCCACAGGAGCCTCTGGAGCTGCACCAAGAGCCTGAGCAGCAGAGCACACTTCTCCACACAGTGCCCCGGGGCTGTCAGAGGTGTCATTCTGGGGACTGGTGTTACTCTTCTCTCAAAGCCAGCAATTCCTCTCTCAAATTAGTAACAGTGCTCATCAAAGCTGGAGGAGCCGGAGCAGGGTAAGAGTCGCATTTGCAAGGGTAGAGTTACATCCTCTCCAAATGAAGTACACGTTTCTCCAGTGGTGCTGGGTAAGCTGAATGTGGCAATGCATGAAGGTGGGTTCTTCAGCGTGCTTTTTTTCTGTGTACCAGCTCTTATGAAAGGGAACCTCTTCTCCGGAAATTTCAGGGTCAGATTTTGCAGAGAACGTGTCTGGTGGTTGCTCTGCTGTGAAGTCAACATAGTCCATCCCATGCCAGCATACTCATCCTGACAACAGCCCTTGAGACCCGATGTGCTCTCAGTGTTCTGGATGAGAGGGTGGGTTGTGGACCCCTTTCCCTGTCCTGTTTCGTGTCCCTTTGTTTCAGAAGATGCATTTTGGTGGGAAACCCCATCCCTGTTTTATTCAGATGGGTTTGAGTTTTAAGAACATTGAGCATTGGAGGAACCTGAGGAGATTTGCAGTGCTGCTGCAATGCCTCTTGCCTTCCTGAGGAGTCAACATGTACTTTGCAGTAACTTCCACGTTTTATGAAAACTCTAAAATAACCTAGTGGTAGGTCTTTCTCAACCACACATGTACTCTGGTGAAAATAATATACCGTTGTCTTAAAATCTCCCAAATCCCTTATTTATTGCAGCCTGTATAAATGAGTTCCAGAAAGAATTACACAACTCCATGGAGGACACGTCGATCAGTGGCTTTTAAGCACAGTGGTCCAGAGGCAAATCCTGGTTCAGGAAGCCTTTAAGCTGCTGGACATTGCTGGCAATGCCCTGTGTGTGAGGGTCACTGTGTACCCACCATGTCCTTACGCCTTGCCCACAAGTGTCCACCCCTGGCCGCTGCTGGGGGAAGATTCCTGGGATACTTGAACCTTTGGACTGAACTTGGCAGCCCATACAGGTAGTGTCCCTGGCAAGACCTCTCCTTTGCTTTTCAGGCCAACCAAGATTAAATTGCAGAGCTATGGATATATTTTCACTTCCTCCCTTGTACTCTCTCCCTTCCTCTGCAAACTCTCTGCTTCCAGTGCAGTGCCTTGATGCTCGCCCTGTAGTGGTGAATCAGCACAGAAATTTCTTTTCAAATATGGCAGTTTTCACCAAACCCAACTAAGGCATAAGCTGAGCTTGTTTCCCCTTGGTGTCAGTCAGTTCCCCTCATGGTGAGCAAAGCCCACCCCCAATCTGCAGATCTTCTTTAGACTTTGCAAAATGCTTGAATGCTTAATCAGATCTGCAGTGCCCTGATGTCCATCACCATCATGATGGTTTTCATGAATTCAGCAGCTGTTAGTCATGATTCGCTGGTTTATGACTTGAGCCCTTTAAAAGGTATTCAAGAAACATTGTGTCTGGAAAAAACGTGAATTAAAACTATTTCCTTGAAGACTGTCAAGGGTTTTGGGTGAGGGGACGATGCATAGATATGCTGTGAGTCTGTTTTCTCATTGAAATTTATGGTTTGTTTGCTTCTCCCTTTGCTGCCCCGTCACAGATCAGGGCAGGGAGAGATAACCTCTTCCTCAGATAGCACAGTCCTGTTTGCAGCCCACTCTCAGGGCTCTGCACTCTGCTTTTCAAACTAAAGTTCTGGTGCTAATACCATAAACTGACCATGGTCACTGTCCGAGTCAGTCAGCACCTTCTTCAGGAGAGCACTTTTCTCTTCAGGCTGGCACAGGCCTTAAGCCCGTTGACAAAATTCCATTTACATCATAAAAGGGCTGCAAAAAACAAGTATCATTTATCAGGTCCAGGTCACTGTGGCTGCCTGGCTCCAGGATGGTCATGGAAAACCATGTGTCTTCTGAGAAGGGCGTATTCTAGGGACACACGTAGCTGTTTGGATGTTGTTAAGTAGCAGCAGACAAGCATATGCATTTGCACAGGAAACTTTGGCTCCCAAAGGGCATTCAACAGCTCATCATGTCTGACTCTTCTAAGAGGTGCTGAGCCATTGCTAAACCATAGAAAGGGAGGAAAGTTCCTGCTGTAAGAATTTTTCTGCTTGTCTCAGATTTTTCTCTTGTGTTTTTCTTAAGTGTTTTAGTAATTATTTCCATAGATATACCAGTGTGGAGACAGCTGGGTTAGGAGTCTGACCCAGTTATCAACCAGTGCAGTTTGATTAGCTGCAACGTCCAGGGAGGCAGGATGCTGGAGAAAATTCACATCTAAACTGCAAAGCTGCTTTTAACTGCCTGCCAAGTTTGTTTTGTCCTGGTTTTCCCCTAAAAGCACGAGACCCTCCTCCCTTGATAGCAAAGGCCCCCCTCACTCCTTGCCAGTGCATTCAGTAAGATTCACCTTTCTTCTCCCAGGTATTTCCATGACCCTGGGGACCGCCTGCCTCTCTGTTATCAGTCAGTATATCAGATGAAAAGCTCATTATTTGTCTAACAGGCAGTGGCCTACAGGAGTGCTGGTGGTCCCTGAGGAGGGGATAGTCGCGTCCTGCTTGTTCCCAGCTGCTCCATTTCATTCGCTTAAAATGCCTGGGCTAATCTTTGATACTTCTCCAGGTGAGCAACGACTCAGGCTGCCACAGGGATGTTATAACAGCAGGAGGAAGGACATGCAAAAAAAAATTCTGCTGTGGAAAGCCTGTTTGGTTTTATACCATCCACCTTTTGTTGCACTGCTTGTTGCCCTTAGTCTGTGAGTGTATTGCTTCTCCCATGCTACTCATCTCCAAGGGCACTGGTTAATTACCTGACCAAGGAAAACTCTGGGGTGGAGGAGCTTCTTGGGTAACCATTTGCACACATTCCTGAGGGCTGAATACATCCCACCTTTTCCTCATTGAAAATACTGTTTCACACACAACTCAGCTGCTCTGAGAGTGTGTTAGACACAACTGAGCATCTACACAGGACAAAATGTGGCTCAGAGTGTATTTCACAATCAGTCAGATCGAAGGTTCAGTAAACACAAACACATTTCCCACTGCTTGCTCTGCAGATGAATCCTGCAATGCTCCAGTGTGCTGGAGATTTATATGGGAAGGGTTCTTCCCGCTGGGAAGTGGTTTTGCTGTGAGTAATGCCCTGCTCCTTGTGCAGGATTTGTTACACAAGTGTGCACTGAAGCATATAAAGCACAGCCAGGAACGTGTGGAAATCTTCATTCTTACATGCCTGGGAACAGTTCAGGAGAAGCATGTCAGAGAGGGAAGGAAGGGAGAATGTAAGGGTCAATCTAATTTGCTTTCTCAGTGCCAAATGGCCCTTTCAGACAGGGTTATCCAGTCAGTCTGCTCAGCATGGACTCATGCACACATAAAATAATGCCAGCATGGCTCAAGTGAGAGATTTGTTAAGAAATATGATTTCTGTCTTGATTATTTGAAATATTTTTTCCCATGAAGAATACTGAAGTGGTGTGTTCAATTTGGTTTTAAATTTCTGAGTATCTCCCACTTTCTGGAGACTAATTCATTATCTAGTCAGCTCTTTTGACCATGTGCCTACCAATCCATATATGTTTGTGTCTTGAAAATTGCTTGTTGGAATACCAAAAAACTCCAAACCCTTTCTAAATTTTGTTTTTCATGAGAGATTTTCCCTGTGCCAATTGTCCAAATCTGTTCTGTTTTGGATTTGGGTCTAGCAGAGTGATTGGTAGGGAGCAGCACACAAGCTGGGGTGGTCTAAGAGGAACTGTCCAAAGCAGGCTGGAGGTTGTCTTCATTTTGGAAATGAAAAAGACCTCTGAAAAGATACATGTGGAGCATGATTATTGCCCTTCATCACAGCAGTAGCAGGGACAGGAGCCAGCCCTGTTTATCTTGAGTTGGAAGACAAGAAACAAAAGGTTTGGAGAGCAGGGGATGGTGTGGTACTGAACTTAGAGACAGCCTCACATCTTTGGCTCTTGGTACCTATTCCCTGCACTTGACTAAGGTCCTTTCCTGCTGTGTGCTTGCCTTGCTCCCTGATTTTGGTGGTTTTGTGGGGCCAGTGGATGCCATGGTGGGCTGCAAACAGCTCAAGCATCGTTCTGCAAATAGGTGACCCATCAGAAGAGGAAAAATTTCCTGATTAACTTCTCTGGAGAATTTCTTCCTTCTCATTTGCAATAATAAAATAGTTGAGACAAGGTCACATGCTATTTATAGCCATCTCACTGCTGCTTGCTCCTACTCCCCTGGGCAGTAAGCTCTGCACAGACACAACGAGATTAATGCTTCATGACACTGAACCTTTTATTTCCCTTGTTGTGCTTGCAGACTCCAGAGCCTCCTTCCTCTGCAGAGCCCAGTGCACTAAGCCTTCAATACAACACAGCAGCAGTGGAGCTGCGGAAAAGTTTATAAAAACATTATCTGTTCAGCAAACCAGGGATTGTCTGCGAGGTTGGAGACTTTGGTTTCTAGGTCAGCTGAATGGTTTGAAATTTTTCATCACAAGCTCCATGCCAAGCTCACACACTGTGGAATTAACTGAGGTTATGTGCAGGTAGGTCCAGTCCTGGCATGGCAAGAAGTGCTGAGGGCTCTGACATATTTTCCAGTATATAAACCTTACTTCACTTCCCCTCAAAAAAACCCCCTGTATTTTATGTGATGAAGATACCTTAATATAGAAGCAGGTTCGATTAGGACAGTCTGACACAGAATGCATGACAGCTGCCTATAATCTGATATTAAGTTCAATGCAATGGGAACTCATTATGAAAAACAGTCTGAGGTCTTGGTTATACCTGTGACCTCTCATCTCAGGCAGTCAGAATCAGTATTGCTTTGGCTACATTCTCTCTAAAATCCTCTGACTTCTGCACCTCTTTCGTCCTTGTTTTTGCCATGAAAAGCTCAGGGTGAGCTGGGAGCAGCTGAATACCTGTAGTTGCTCTGGCTACAGCTGCTTCTCCCCATAAGCTGCAGTGTGTCAGCGTTCAGCACAAGCAGAGTGGTGATGGGAGGGCAGCCCTGCCTGCATGAGCTGACTGTAAAGCTGTGCAGTGCTTGTCTCACAGACCTGGCACCCTGCCTGTTCCGCTTCCTTATCGCCACTGCCAAGCTCCAGAGAGCAAACTTAAAGGACTGAAAGTTTTGGGTCATTGTAGCTGAAGCCATGGTGCTGCTGTGAGGCCTTTTCCCTAGGGAAGGGGACAGGAGTTTGTGCCAGCTTGCTGAGTATCTGGCACGAGAGGAGCTTTGGTCAGAATTCATTTGTCTGCAAGTAGTGAAGGCAAGTGTGAATTCAGAACATGTGCCTGCACATGGAGCTGAGCCAGTCCGAGGTATTTGGGGGGGGTGTTAGCAATGAGGTGAATCCTCTGTGTTTCTCTTTGGGGGACACAGCAGCCGAAGTGACGGAAAAATCAAACAGCAAGTTGTCCATGTTTCAGTGAGACAGCTTGTTCCTTAAGCCCAGCAGGCTGGTGACTGTGGCATCACAGGTACAAATCAGGTTGCTCAGCATGGAGTTTGCTGGCTTAAACATATCTTGACAGGTACCAGAATGACAATGAATAGTAAGGGTCTGTTAGTGTTGTGTTGTGTGTCACCACGCAGCCCGTGAAGGCTCCATAAAGGATTTTCTCCATGGTTATCAGTGAGAATTGAGTTCAATTGTCTAGTGATGATCAAGATGCTCACTCAAGGTCCTTTCTCCAGCCTGTGTTTGTTCCTGCACAATGCTCCAGTTACAGCAGCCTTCCTAATCCAAGCCACCTCTGCAGGCTGGAAGCCACAATCCCACTGAAGCCTAGGCCAGCACTGTCCCAGATGGGAGTGATACTGAGCATTTGCAGTTTGCTGAAATACTTTCATCTGGGGTTCTGCTGCTTAAAATAATTTTTTCCTGTTTTTCAGTGAAATGAACCACTCCTAAATCTTAATGAGGAAAATAAACATCTTCCAGCATCAGAACCCAGCAGCACTTACGTGTTGTGTTTTCCCCTTCTCGGCTCTAGATGTTGGCATGTTAAGATCAAAATGGACAGGGCAGGGTGTTCCCAGTGCTCTCTCAGTGCTGATGCTCTGATTTCATGTGTCTTCTCTGGCTGAAATACACAGGGTTTGGTGCGAAGCTGAAGCAACAGTCCAGCAATCTCATTCCAGTGGGGTGAGCAAGCAGACCTTAGAGCACATACTGAGGTTGTGAGTCTACATTTGTCATTTTTTCCTTGCTGATTTTCATTCAGCAGTTGTTGTACAAAGATCAAAATCTCCTTGTGTTACGTGCTTGCACATGCTTATGGCCCCCAAGTTGCTTGCCATCCAAATAAACAAAATCACTGCTCTGTGGGAGAAATGCTATTATTTTCATTGTTATTCATTTAAAAACAATGGAAAACCAGGCACAAAGAAAACAAAATTGGTTTTTTCCAATGGCTGCACAGTGAGATTGTGACAGGGCCAAGAACTGAGTCCAGGTGTCCTGAGTCCCAGCCCAGACCTTTAAGCACCAAAATATCCTGCTCCTTGTGAATTCAGAGTATTTTGGCAAAAGTTTCCCCAGAGTGTTTCATAAGTAATGTCAGAGCTAGACTCTGAACGTGTCTTACCAGTTAGGAATTTTGCTTTTATATACACTCACCCACTTAAAAACTCCCCCAAACTTAGCAGCTGTTGGCTTCTTTGTGTTACTTGAGTGTTTCTAAGGCAAATATGGAACATGATAAATTGAAAAGTGTTGAGTTGAAATGTTCTGCTTTGAGTCCACTTAGCAAACTCCAAAGGTCATCTCTGCTGTGAAGAGCCAGCAGGACTAGACACAGTGTGAGCCTCGTTTGAAAGGGATTTTCTGTTGTCTAGAAGTCAGGCTCGTTGTATTTCACAGCGGTGGATGTTATGCAGAAGAACTAAGCCCATCCTGGGATCTCTGACAGTTTTTGACAGCTTCCTGGAAAGGATCTAGAACTAAGGGGAAAAAGAACATCCCACAACAGACTATAGCAGGTTGTGTCTTGAGGGACCACTTCCCCTTCTGAGATGCCTTCAGCCCCTTTTAGATCTGCACAGACAGGGTGCTGTTTGTGAATAGAAGTCTGTGGTGTGGAGGAATGCAGCTCCTCCAAGCAGCTCAAATAGTGGCTTCTTAGCAGTCCTCTGCATCAGGTCAGCAACTCGTGTGTCTCCAACAAGCCTCTTGTTCCATCTTGACTGTCTCCAATTACCAGCTGCAGTGGCATTCCCGCAGACATGAACCAGGAGCTGAAAATTCCTATTGTGAGATGCTCTGGTCAGTCCTTTATCCCAAGTCCGATGGTGTCCAGCTGCAATGAACTTTTCCAGAGTGGGATTATGTTGAAATGACCTATTTCAAAATGGAATGTATGTTTCTGAATAGGAATGTCTCTTTTTTAAAAAAAAAAAACTTCTACACTGAAGGGGTTTTGTTTTTTTATGTGCTGTCCCAGTTAAAAATTTCTTACAGTCGTTTTTCATGCCTGCTGGAAAGCCAAGGGATTATTATAGAGAGTGGTGTCCTTTGGAAAACTCCAAATGAAAGACTGGAATAGATGTTTTTGCAGTAAAATCTGGCTTCCCTGCACATGTTGTCAGTACAGAGATAATCCTTAAAAACTTCTGAAGTTTACACAAGGCAAATTTTTTGCGTTTCTGTGGGCCCTGCAGCACAGCTGTGCTTTGGTGTGCAGACCTGGGGAGCGGGCTGGGATGCCGTGGCTTTCACCTTCCTTTTGGGGACATTCCTGTGTGCTTCTTGGACTGGCTCTGCCCTGGAGCCTGTCTGCCCTGCTGCAGGATGGCAGGGTGTGAAGCTCATGCTTCTCTGCAGGTCTCTGTTCTCATTCTGCTGGTGGGGTTTGTCTGCTGGGTGCCTGTGCAGGTGAGCTGCTGTACCATGTCACACGGATGTGCCTGAGCCTGCTGGCTCTGGTGCCTCAGGAGTAGCCTCGTGGCACAGGGCTTGGTGTGGGTTTTGATGTCAAGGAGAACACTTGGACACAGCCTAGCCAGGGCTAGCATTAGCCTGGCCCTGGCCCACAGGTTTGGGTCAGAGCACGGATGTGTGCCAGGGACCTGACTGCAGCTTGCTGGTACTCAGTGGTGTTGGCTTGCTTTCAGAAGCAAGTACTTGAGTGACTTTTGTCCTGCTAGCTCGTGCAGATGTTTCACCTGAACATCTGTTCTGCTCCCGATGCTCCCAACAGCTGCTGTGGATGTGTTTAGCACTAAGTTCTGTTTGTTTACGAGGCTTTCTCCAGGGTGAAACTAATGTCTGGTCTCAGTTCTGAATCTCTAAACCCAAAATAACTTGGTATACCAAAATAAACTTCTCTTTATACCTCTGCCACTATCAGCTGAGTCAGGCCTTTTGCAGCTACACACAGCTGAGCTTAATAAATGGTTCTGAGTCCCTGTCTCCAAGCAGAAGCCCTCAGCCTGGACATAGCCTCCAAGGCTTGTAGAGAGAGCGATCTCAGCAGCTGCTTTCCCTTCCTCTCTCAATTTATATCTCAGAGCATCTTTCCACCTGGGACTGTGCAGGGGGTTGGAGTAGCTGAGTTCAGAGGATGTGCTGCTGGAAAACAGGCTGGATCCCATCACCAGTTGCAGTGACTTGGCTGGCTCTCAGGAAATCCAGCTCTTTCCATTTCACTTATATGGGGCTTTCCTCTCAATTCAGCTTTATTCTTTGCCTCTGCATTCAGGTTTTCCTTGGTTATCCCATCATTTCCCAGTCCAGTGGCGTCAAAAGGATGTCAGAGGATGCAGCATAAGCTGCTGTGTTCACCTTCCTACATCACCAACCTCACTTGGTCTTTCTTACCTTGTTACAGCTGAACAAGCTGGAGCAGGCAGCAAATGCAGCCCACACCTTCTTCATGGCAAACCCTGAGCACATGGAGATACAGCAGGACCTTGAGAACTACAAGACCACATCAGGGAAGGACAGCTTGATTGACCAGGAGGCCAGGCAGCACATGGTGAGTCTGAGCTGAAGAGGTGCCCATCTTAACTATCACGAAGTCTGAAGAGGAGAGATTTAGGAAGCCAAGAAAGATTAATCTGTGAATGGGGAAATTCTTACCAATACAGCAAAACAAACTCTCCCTTTCAGCATTTTCCCTTAAGGCAAGCCTGCTCCTGCCTTCTCAAGACACTCTGTTTTTTATTTGAATGCTACATCCCCTCTGTTCAGAGAGCTCTGGGGTCATCCATGGCTGTGAACACACACCAGCAGACAGCTTTAATGGAAGCCTCCATGACAGATCTTGGCTCCTGTGCGTTTCTTTTGAGCTGAGTTCTCCCACCTGGGGAGGGTACATGCACTTGGGTGGCTGTGCTGGTGAGGGTGCAGGGTGGCAGGCAGGAGAGTGCCAGCTTTTTCCACCTCCCCAAGACAAATGCCAGGGCCACCCCAAACTTCCTATTTTCACAAGACTCAAGGGAGCAGGAGTGGCTGTCTGGTGTAATTAATGGAGGTGCTCATTAGGGGCCATTCTAAGAAAGATCTTCTGAGGTCAGGACCAATCTGTTCCCTTGGCATTCAGTGTTGTTGTTTGGTGGGAGGGTAAAAACAAAAAAAAAGAACTTTTTTTATATAATGCATAATCCAGGAGTGGCATTGAGGATTCCCCAAGTATGGAGGAGTTCAGAAGAGCATTTAGGTAGGTTTATTATGTTCCAGTGGTCCAGAAGTCCACTGATGGCTTAAACATAGTTTGGTACAAGTAGTTGTATCTGGCAGGTATCTGGGGAGATTGTCCTGTCCCTGCCCCCTTGTTCCTTCTTTTGAGAAGCACCTGCAGGGGGCAAGGGCAGGATGCTGTGCTCCAGGCAGCGTAGCCTGCTCATGGTTTGTGTTCTGCCTTCCTACTTTGCAGGAGGACTACAGTGCTGGAGTGAGGCACTACGACAAGGAGGAGTACGAGCTGGCCATTGAATTCTTGGAGCGTGCCTTGAAAGGATACTACTCTGAGGATGAGGATTGCCAGATCATGTGCGAGGGACCGCAGAGATTTGAGGAGCATGAGTACCTGGATTACAAGGCTGGTCTCTACGAAGCTATTGCAGGTGAGATCTTTTTGCATTTTTAGAGTTCTCATCCTTGGCCCTGAATGTTTTTAATTATTGAGTTTGGGCCTTTGGCTGGATTTGGTGACGTGTCTTCCCTTCCGTCTCTGCTGCTGGCGAGTGACGCTGCAGGAGGCACCTGGAAGCCCAGAAAGTGCAAACTCAGAGGACAATGAACTAGAACATCTTGTTTTGGTCCTGAATAGAAGCTGGGCTAGAAGAATTGCATTTGCAGACACGTGGAGCATTTGCAGCTTTCCGTTAGAGCTGGAAGCTGAGGTGCTTTATCATAAACTGCTTCCGCTTCCCCTGTACACAGTCTCGCACACCTCCCTGGAATCTAGACATTGCTGGCCTTTGTTTATGTTTTCTGTTTCTGAGAGCATATGAAGAGAGCAGCAGAGTTCTCTTGGCCATGCTCCAGGTGGCCAGGAAAGTTGCCAAAAAGGCTCGTAACATGAATTTTCTCCCCATCCAAAAGGATGGATTTGTCATTAGTGGAGGCCCACCTAATTACAATCTTGACTGAAATCTCTGGAGAGAATTGAATGTTGCTGTGTAATCTTCAGATTTGCATGTGTGGCTCTGAGCCAGAGGGGATTAAAACAGTTCGTTCTCAGTAGAAATGAGATTACATTTAATTAGTCATAAGGGAAGGAAGAGCAATAAATTAAGGTTTGTTTGGTGACAGAAACCTTATTTATCTGCTTATGGTCTTGGAGTTGCATCAAGCTCTGGAATCTTGCTGCTTGTGTGGAAAATACTTCACTCAGATGCAGACTGCTTTTTGGGTTTGCATAATTCTGTTTGTGTCGAGACAGGAAATCTAATTGAAATAACCAAGAGGAGAAACCACCAGCATACCGGATGGGAAGCTGCCCTGGTGGGGTTTGTTTACCCATGCGAAAAATAGAAGTGTTGGAAGGGCTGACTTGGTACCAGCGTGGCTCTCAGCTGATCAGGCCTGCTTTTAGAGCCCTGACCAGGACACCAGGGGCCACATCAACAGAGCAGCTGTCAGTGGCAAAGCAAACCCATGCTTCTCACTGAAAGCTGCTGCACTTTGAACAGCACAAACCGTTCCTGTGCTGTGCAAGCCGAGTGCAGCCCCAGTGAGCAGAGGGGGTTCTGTGCTGGCCCATCCTGAGCACAGACAGGGTCATGGTGTGGTGGTGCTCAGAGCAGCACATCACCTGGGAGGGACAACGGGCCAGATGGTCCCTGCAAGTGCTGTGGCTTGGCCAGGGATGCCTGGCCATAACAACTCCAAACCCCAGGACCATTTGGGTACCCAACAAAACAGGGACTTGAGGGAGGGAAATAAGATACGTGATGCAACTGCTTTTCTGTAGGAAACTAGGTGGTTCCTTCCAGGACAGCATAATCCAAAGTTCGCCCCTGGTCCAAGGCACTCAGGCCCAGATGTTTCAAGAGGGAGTGGGAATACTAATATACCAAGAAAAGAGAGTTTACGTTTCTTCAAAACTCATTTCTCTTTTCAATCCCAAACTGATTTGCTGTGCTGCTGCTTGAGGTTAAAACACTCTCACCTTTCCCCCCCCCAGGGACAGATACATTTCAGTGGATTGGTTCCAGTCTTTATGGACTATTTCTAGGGCACTTTGACAGTACCAAGAAAAAGCAGTGCTTCTCAGTGATGGATTATTTTGGATCTAGGATGCTTAAACAGGTTTAAATTACAATATGATTTGTGTCCTTTCCCTTCTTGCTTTTCTTAATGTAACACCCGGGATGTATATGGTAAGTCAGATAACTACTCAGACTACCTGTCAAGAGCAAATAGGCACTGTTCTGAGTTTCCACTTGATTTCGTTGCAAATTCCTCAGGCGGTTTTTATGGCAGCTCTAAGAAATGCTTTGGTAGCTGAGCACATGGTTATTTTCAAGCCTGTGTTTGTTCCTTAAGGTTTTTAATGATGTGCAGAGACAGAGCAAGCAAAGTGGATTCGTAAGTACATTGCAGCAAAGGCTCCAAAATGGAATCAGATGTTGGTGTTGGCTTTGAAATTGTACAGCTGGTACAACGCCTATACTGTAGGCTCCCACCAATTAAGAAACTTTGTTAGTGGCAGATGTTTACCATGTGCTTGTGATTCCCTGGGAGATACCTCATCTTTGAGAAGCAGCAAACATGGGAATTTCTGCTGCCCAGATTTGCACCTCAGACCCTTCAGACTGGGTGCAGGTGCCTTGCTTGGCCATGCTGGAGAATCTGCACCAAGCCCTCTTAGCTAAACCTCCCCGTGCCCTCTGAACCTTTCTTGCTGCAGGAGAGAATTAAAGATGAGCTGAAGGAAGGGAGTCTGGAGATGGATTTCATGTGGCAGCGCATGTGGCTGCCTTGTCTTCACATCTCTGCTTGCTTTGTGGGTTTGTCTCTCGGGGTTGAAGTGCTACCAGACACCTGCAGTCCCTGCACGACGCCAGCTTCCCTGGGCAGAAACAGCAGCTCCTGCCGCGCAAAAGAGATGCTCAAGCTCCCTCTACAGTTGACAGAAGGAGGAAGGCGTTTCTCAAGGGGGGCAAAAATATAACTGCAACTCTCTCAAATTGGCTTTGGGGAGGAGCCTGAGCTCTTCTTCTAGGTGCACACCCACCTGATGGACCATCCTTCAGGTCAGGAGTTCTAACCTCTGTCTGTCCTTGTCTCAGCACCATTGGCATCGTTCTCAGCTCAGACCACCTTCTCCCTCTTTTCTTGGCAGATCACTACATGCAGCTCCTGGCCTGCAAACACGACTGTGTCCGGGAGCTCGCCACGCGATCGGGCCGGATCTCGCCCATCGAAAACTTCCTCCCCCTCCATTACGACTACTTGCAGTTTGCCTATTACAGAGGTAAAGGCTCTTGTACTGCTCCTCATAGCACCTGCAGAGTTCTGTTCATTTTGTACAAGTTTAAATTGTTCCATGTGGGAGTAAGGCTATTTCCCCCTCATGTCCACACTACAGTGATGCAAAGGTGTGGTCTGAAAGAGAAGCAAAGGACATTGGAAATTGTCTCTTAAAAAGTTAGGTTGACTGAAATATAATTTAGTAGTTTTGTGAAGGTGTTTTAGATCATCAGTCAGGTTTTAAAAACCCAACCTTTAGCTTAACCATTACTGTTCTTTAAATAAATCATGTTTTTTAGGGTCCTTTCATTTGCCTTTTGATATTAAAATCCTTAGGATTTATATGTTTCACATTTTCTGAAAGGAACCGATACATTTTCTAAATTAATATATAAGAGATATATGAGTTAGCTCAAGCTTATCCCAAGATGCCAATTACCAAATACTTTAAGATTCACAGTAAAGTCACAGGAGCTGGCAGCATGGCAAAATGTCAGGAGTTGGCAGTGCTAAAAATTAATGCCAGTTGTGTGGTTCTGTGTGCTATTTTATTATGTTCCATTACATAAAAGATAATAGAAATCTGCAGAAACCTGCTCTTTCAGGCTTCTGCAAAGAACTCCTTCCTGAAAAGGGCAGAATGCACGAGGGTCAAAATTTCTACTCAGACATAAAGATTCTTCATTCATCAACACAATGGGAAGAAAGCAGGAGGAGTCAGCAGTGTTTCGTGTGTGGTGTACAGGCTTCTTTATTCCTCTGCCCAATTAGAGGTTTAATGTGGTGGGTAAAACCCCCTGGGCCCTGAGAGATGCTGCACAGATGTTTGTTTGTCATCAAACAGCAGTTTGATGCCGGACAGTATCCACATCCTGCCCATCCAGTTGGATCCAGTTTGGATACCAACTGATCTGTGCATGGTGGCAGAAAAGGCTTGTGTCTGTGCCTCAGTTTTCTTGCTGGTGAAGTGGAGTGGTTAAGACAAAGTGGCATCAAAAGAGCCCTGCAAAGTGCTGGGCTGCCCCTTCATCTGATGGGGAGCTCAGGCTGCAATCCCTCCTGGGCTTTGTGTGAGCCCCCTGTGCCCCCCTGACCACTGTTGTGTTGCCCCCCAGTCGGTGACTACGCAAAAGCCCTGGAGTGTGCCAAGTCCTACCTGCTCTTCCACCCGGACGATGAAGATGTCCTGGAGAACGCAGGTTACTATGAAGGACTCTTGGAAGGTACAGTGGATCCAGCCACCATCAAACCCAGAAAGGTGAGAGTGAGTGGCACCTGAGAGCTCTTGGTGGGAGGTTTTGACAAAAGCATCTGCTGGGAATAAAAGCAGCTTGGCAGCTTTCCCCCAGTGGGACCCCTTTAAAAAGAGAAGTGGACGTGCTGGGCTCGCTGGTGATGCTGAGGTGGTGATTTTTGGGGTGCAAATTCAGAGTCACTGGTGTGGGGGAGAAGCTGGTGGACAGGATCTGCTTTAAATGGGGACTTCAGCTTAGTAAAGCCTGAGCAGGGGCAGGGAGGGCAGTGACCAACAGTGTAAACCTTCCTCTTGTCCAGTGCTCCGGAGGACGCGCGGAGGAGGAATGCAATGAAACACCGAGCAAAGGGCTGAGAAATATTTTCCCAGGGGAGGCTGGGATCTCAAGTCCCTTAGCTTGGAGTTCAGGGCTCAGCCTGTTCTGCAGGGAGTAACTTTGCTATCACAGGGTTAGGCTGGGGTCAAATAACCAAACAATGTGTGTTCCATCACCCAGCAGGACAGGCTTCCTCTCTGGTCTTGTCAGCCTTTATCTGTGGCCCTGGGGCTGTCTTCCTCACCATGCAGAAGTTCCTCCCATCCTGTCACAGCCCTGTTCATTCCCCTTGCACCCTAAGTAGAGCGTTGGCAGGAATTGGTTTTTCCATTCCTTTGGGAATTCCTTGACTTCCAGTCAAATCAAGGTGAATTTGGTAAAGTTCTAAAAAATAAAAGCAAAATGATAAAAAGGAAAACAAGAACAATTGTTGGTTTGCCTCAAAAAATGAATCGAGGAAAAAAACCTGAAGCTGACAAAAACATTTAATTGTTTACAGTGTTTTGAAGTTTTCTGTAACAAATCAATTGATTTTTGCTTAGCACAATAATTTTCTAGGAGAAATACCAGTGTTCTGTTTACAGATTTTTCATTCAAAATAAAGCCCTCTGATGGACGATTTCCAGCTGGCTATGCTTTGTGGTCCCCATCCAAGCACTCGGAGTGCCTGCCAGGGCCAGGCCATGGGCTCCATGTGGGGAACTGAGGCACAGCCCAGTCAGGGTCCCTGCCACCAGCCCGAACCTGACCCTGTTCTGCAGCTGGGGTTTCTCTGGCCAGCCTTTTGCCCAGATATTTGGAGGCTCTCCAAGGTGCTCAGCAGTTTCTATGTGTTTTGGGGATTCAGGCTTCCTGAATGAGTTGCTGAACACCTTCTGTCACGTACTGAGTGGCTCAGCCTTGTGCCTGGGGCTGCTCCAAGCATCCCTTGCTCCATGGGAGTCTGCAGCATTGCGTGGAAACCAAACCTCTCTGAAGCAGAGATGCATTGCCACTGTCTTGCAAAAGCTTGCCATGTGCAACTACTCCTGTGTTCCTTCTCTTTTCAGGAAGCAAAAGCGCTGCTGCGGCGCCACAAGCTGGAGTCTCACCTCTTGCAGGTGGCTGCGGCCGGCCTGGGATACGCCTACACGGAGCCGGTAATGCCTGGGTGTGCTGTGGCAGGACCTTCAGGAGTTCACAGCTGTAGGACCAGCTCCCCCCTGCCCCTCTCCTATAAAGCCAGTCCTGTGTAGGTGACTCAGGAGCTGGGTCTTGGCCTGGTTTGTTCCCTACAGGAAAACAGTGATAGCAAAGCGAAGGCAGGCATTCCTGGGGTGAAGGAGAGGCACATACAGCCTCGTCCAGCTCTCCTGCTGTGGTGTCTGTCTGAGTCTCAGCCACTGCCATGGTGATGGGGTGAGACAGAGATGCCTGGGCAAGCTGGGCTTCCTAGGAACTCGTCACACTGTGCCAGTTTGGGTTCACATTTTCAATCTGGTGACCTCAGGCCATTGCCCAAAGTTGTGTGGGGTGGATCCAGAGAGTTTGGCTGATGTCCCTGGGAGTCAGGCAGAGCAGGTAATGCCCTGGCTTTGGCTGGAGCATTAAATTAAGGAGTTTGTCCTCTCTCTTTTCCCACAGAACTATTGGAACAGGTACGGCGCCCGCCAGGACGAGCACAGGTGAGCCACAGTCACCCCAGCTGAGCTGCAGCTTCGCCATTCCCCACGGTGGGACCAAGGGGATGTGCTCATGGTCGGGTACCAGCCTGCCATTCGGGGGTACTGCCCATCCACCCAGCACACCATCGTGGTTGAAGTAGGGCCCTTTGCCCTGTACCATTGCAAATATTCCCACAAGGACCTTATTTTAGCTGAGTGCCTCAAAACCAGCAGCGGTCTGGAGGGAATTTGATTGATGGGGCAAGTGGTGCTGGTCAGATTTGTCGGTGTCTGTGCTTTGCTGGTGGAAACTGTTGCTCCCATTACCAGAAAAGCAATGTTTGCCACAGGACAGGGTGAGGGCTTCAGCTTGTATGGTTGTGACATTGGTACAAAGTACTGATTTGCTTGGGGTTTTTGTGTATTAGTTTCTAAAGGGTGCAAAAGTGCAAGTGCAAGATCTTGTGGCCAAAGTTGGGATGTTCCTCTTCTCTTTTGCTCATCAGTGTCCCATCAAGTATCAGCAGTGAACCAGAGGATGGGCCCCGGCTGTCCCTGACAAAGAAACCCATGCAAAAGCCAGATCGAGAGCTGAAGGAGGGTAAGGCTGATGGAGATGTTTCAACAAAATCAAGGGATTTTTTTTCCTGTTGCTAGAGACTACAGACTGCAAAGGCTGGCCACTGAGAATGAGAGTCACTCCTATTTAAGGGAGTTCAAGTTTTGTTTAAGAGACAGAGAAGTCTTCAGTGCTGCCACAGCATTTCTGGGTCTGTGGATCCCAGGGCACTGCTGTGCCTTTGGACTTGTCTTTCCCAGCTGCTGAGCTGCTCAGTACAGAGCCCTGAGATGTGGAGCTGGGAGGTTGGGTCTTCCTCATAATGGGGAAAGTGACACCAGCAAACAGTAGTCTTCCCTCCAGGTGCTTTTAAGATCAGCATGTTCCCTGTGGTCCAGGCTGCAGAAGGATGGATGCTGGAAGCATCCAGTCCTGATGCTTTGCTAAATGTGCTGGATCACACCATATTAGCAACCACTTCTCTTTGCAGACTGGCTTATGATTTCATGTCTTAGCTCACATGAAATCACTTGTTTATAAGCCTGTCAGCAGACATTTCAACTGATTTCAGCACATTTTCAGCAACCACAGAAAATACCATAACATCTTCTACTAAAAACAGGATTTTTCCCCATAACAATTTTGAAAAACAATATTGTAGCCAAGCACCAAAGCAGAGTCCTTGCTGCAAAATAACAGGGTCTCAAGCCAGGAGAGAGTCTTGTGTCTCTAGTAAGCCAGCTCCACAGCAGCAGGCAATTAAACCTCCCTCTAATGCAATGGGTGGTAGCGCTTTTTGGGGAATTTCACAGCTTTCCCCAGCCCAAGTTGTGTCCAGCTGCTCAGTGTTGTGTTCAGAGTGTTGTTATCCCTTCTCTAGCCATATATAAAATAGGCAAATACCACAGTAAGATCCCAAAGATCTTGCTTAAGCCAAGAGCTAGTTGAATTATATTTGTTGGCCTGTTTGCCATTTATAACCAAGTAATTTCAGAGTCCTTCTTTCTGTTTTTTTTTCTCTCCGTGCTCTTATTCTGGTTTACTTGCAGAATGTTTTTGTTTACAAAGAAAACTGAAACCATTCAAAAAGAAACTGGGGTTCTCTGTTGTCTTTTTTTCTTTCTCTCTTTTTACTTGGAAGAAGAAAAGGCCGAAAGAGAAAAGTCTATCTTAATTTTGTACTCTTCTGTACTTCTACCCCTCCCCCCTTCCTCCTTTCTGCCAATTCCTTCACTCCCAAAAGTCCAAAGAATTCCTCAGTTTCTTTGGGGTGTTTTTCACAGAGCACAGACACAGGAAACAGGTCTGTGGTGTTTCTAAGCACCAGCTCTGCTGGTGGTTAGAGGAGGCAGAGGCAAGGAAAGCAGGTGGGAGCACACTGTCAGTGTGGGACAAGGGTTCAGTGTCCATGGCCCACAGCTGCCCCATTAGGTCCCTGGGAGGAACAGAAGAAATGTTGGAAGTGGTGAGTGATGCCTTTCGTGTTCATCCGTCATGTGCCTGTGGCTGGGGAAGAATATCCAAGCTGGAAAACTCAGCCCTGAGTTGGAGCATGCTGGGAGTATGGATTTGAGAATCCTGATTCTAATCCATCTGCATTTGCAATAAGTGTAGTTATCAGGCAACAAAATCAGCACAGTGAACACCAGAAACATCCCATCTTTTCCATTTCCAAGAAACCTAACTCTTCAGAAATAAAGTTGTGGGCTAATGACAGGGCTCTGTGGGAGTTACGTGTCCTCCACAGGCCAAGGAGACCTGCCAAGAACACAGTTTTGACTCAATAGACAGGAGAAGTAAAAGTTATAAAAGCATTGTCACAGAGAAGTTTCCTTGTGCCACATGGTAAGAGGAACTCTGTGGCTCTGTTTCCTCTATTTCATTGCCTCTCTGGGACAACAAATAATTTTACCCACAGTTTAGATGTATTTTACTTTTCTCCTGGAGAAACATCTGGTTTAGGCTTTTACTGTTACCATTTCTTTAATTTTCTCTCTTCGAGGAGATGCATGGAAGAGGCTGGGGTTTGGTGTTTTCAGGCTGTGGTCCCTGCGTTTGCAAGGCAGCTGTTGAGAAGGTAGAAAATGCTGATGCTCCAGCAACAAATTGATTTCATCTCCACGTGTTCCCATTGCTTCTGTTTCTTTTGTTACTGGTGGGAGGCCAAACTCTGCTCTCTGCTGTGGAGCTCTTTGCCTGTCAGCGCACCTGGGTGACTTCAGCTGGCCTCCAGCCATGGTACAAGATGTCAGCAAGGCCAGGGCATGTTCAGCAGGACGGCTTTGTGTCTCTCCTCAGGGGGCCCTCTTCTCTACAGTGATGTGAAGTTTGTCTACAACTCTCAGCAGCTGAATGGCACCCAGCGAGTGCTGCTGGATAACGTCATCTCGGAGGAGCAGTGCCGGGAGCTGCACAGGGTGGCCAGTGTGAGTAGGGAGTGCCCTTGGGCTGAGTGTGACAGCTGAATGTGTGACCAGCCTCTGGAGAGCTTCTGGGTGCATGCCTTGCTCCTGGTGTTACAGCTGATGGCAGGATGCCTGTGGAGAGCAGGTGGATGCTTGTCCCCAGAGCACACCCGTAACTGCAGCACAGGAGCTGCTGCTCCATCCTGGGCTGTTCTTGCGAACACGCTGCAAGGCAGAGCCTGCGCAGGAAGAGCTCTTTCCCCGGGTTATACACAACCCCAAAGGATGCTCGTCCACAAGTCTGGTTGAGCCTTCTCATTCACCATTAGCTGAGCCTGGCAAGGGACTGAGGGTGCCAGAACATGCCCAGGTAGGAGGTGGGTGGTTGATACCCAGCATCTGCGGTCACAGAGAGCTGCAGCACCTTCCCACCACACCTGGCCCAGTGAATGCAGCCTTGGGGGATTTGGGGAAGAGGGTGCCATGTGCTTCCATTGCAGATCCCTCTCTTCTGACAAACCAGGTCACCCCTCATCTGTATTCATGTCTTGCAGGGGATCATGTTGGCTGGAGATGGCTACAGGGGCAAAACCTCCCCCCACACCCCGAATGAGAGATTTGAAGGAGCCACTGTCCTCAAAGCCCTCAAGGTACAGCTCCCTCCTCCTTCTCCTCCTCTCCCGTGCCCTCCCTCCCAGTCTGCACATAACACTGACCTCTCCTGGCCCTTCTCCTTGCCCAGTATGGCTACGAGGGCCGTGTCCCGCTGAAGAGTGCCCGGCTGTTCTACGACATCAGTGAGAAGGCTCGCAGGATCGTCGAGTCCTACTTCCTGCTCAACTCCACGCTCTACTTCTCCTACACACACCTGGTGTGCCGCACCGCCCTCTCCGGTGAGGAACCGGGGCTGGCAGTGGAGCAGCGAGGATGGGAGGGGTTCAGCTCTCCATGGGGCGTTTATGAGTGGGGGTCCCAAGCTCAGAGTAGCTCCATTTTGCTTGATACTTAAATTGGTGGCCAAGGGCTGGGCAAAGTCAGCATCCCACAGCAGCAAAAAGTGGGCACTGCTGTCCCAAAGGAGCTCATTTCTGGTTTGTCTCTTAATTTTCATGTCTGCAACTCTTTTGTTTTCTCCTCCCTCTTCTCTTGCCTCCTCTGTCTGTCCCTTCTCCTTTCCACCCCAGCCCCAGCTCTCCATCTTGCTTCCCTGCAGTAAAGAACAAGCAGATCTGAGTCCTCAGATGTTGCCTTTTCTCCCCAGCCATTCCTCTCCTCCTCTCACCTGTGAATACCACCTGGAGTGGGGTCAGGGCAGGTTCCCACCCCATGATGAGACCCCACAGAGCATGGCATTTCCATCTCATCCACCCCTTCTCCTTCCCCCTTCCTCCACATGGTCCTGCCTAGGCCAGCAGGAGAGAAGGAATGATCTGAGCCATCCCATCCATGCCGACAACTGCCTCTTGGACCCTGAGGCCAACGAGTGCTGGAAGGAGCCTCCTGCCTACACCTTTCGGGATTACAGGTAGGAAGGAAGGGAGGGGATCTCCTTAGGGACTTCTCTCCCTCTGGCTGTCTCCCACCCATGGCTTAGTGGGGCAATGTGGGATCTGTCCAGGAGGTGGGGGTCAGCCTTGAGACCTCCCCAGTGCTCCCCTAACGGGGGTCTCCCCCTTCCTTCTCCAGTGCCCTCCTGTACATGAACGCAGATTTCGAAGGCGGCGAGTTCATTTTCACCGAGATGGATGCCAAAACTGTGACGGTGAGTTGGCGCTGTGGGCCAAAAGCCGTTTCTCAGCAGTCCATACTCAGGGCTCTGGGCTTCCCCAGGCAGCCTGTGGCTCCTACCTTGCAAACAGCCCGTACAAAATCCTGCTGCAGAGGCGCACAGATCTTCTGTCCCCCTCCTAGAGGCCGTGCCAAGCAGGAAACCTGTGGATCAGGGGTTCTCCCCACCCCCAGTGCAGGCAGAGGGACGGCTGGTAGTTGTCCCTGCCTGGAGGACTGCTGAGCTGCTACCCCCTCTCGTGGTCGAACATGAACTGGTGCCTCCATGCAGATGCAGTGCCTCATCCAGGTCTCTTGTTCCAGAGTGGGTCACAGTGGTGAACATCAGACTCTGAGAGGGATGTGGGTCAGGCACGAGCCCTCACCTCTGTTTGGAGACATTAAGGAAGGTGGGCACCCACTCTGTGGTTGGACAGAGGTCTGGGCACCATGCTGGGGTCTCTGGAGGTGCTGGAGGGTAGATTGTGTCCACCTTAGTGCTTGAGGGTTGGTTTGGTTGGCACTTCTGCTCCCGAGGTCCTGCAGGACTCTTGTGGGCTCTGCCAAGAGATTAAAGAAAGAGCTGTTTTACAGCCATGCCAGGCTGTGCCTGGACTTCCCTGGAGTTACACCACGGCCCCGTTTTGCTCTAGGTGGTCACCTGTAGTTTTGCAGAGACTCCATGTCCCTTCTGCACAAGGTCTGCACAGCAGGAGCAAGCTTCACACCTTCCTATTTACCCCACACATTTTCCCAGCCATGGCCAGAGCTCTGCATGTTCCCCAGAGCAGCTCAGCAGGTCCTGAGGGATGCAGAGGGATTCCCAGTGAAGTCCCAAGCCCTGGACCATGGTGAGCCCAGGCACAGCCAGCGTGTGCAGCTGTGCTGCTCCCTGCCAGCCTGGTGTTCTGTTTCCCTGCAGGCCTCCATCAAGCCCAAGTGCGGGAGGATGATCAGCTTCTCGTCGGGCGGTGAGAACCCCCACGGGGTGAAGGCGGTCACCAAAGGCCAGCGGTGCGCTGTGGCTCTCTGGTTCACCTTGGACCCTCTGTACAGAGAGCTGGTGAGTCCCTCCATTGTGACGTGAGGCAAGTTGGGGCATACCCGGCATCCCAGGCATCCCACAGGAACCAGGACCATCTTATTCTCCAGTCCCAGTGCATCTGTTTTCCTCCCATTACACCCCCCACAGCAGCACTCCCATGATAGCAGCTGGTGGCCCTGGGACAGGTTTTTCCTGCCAGTCCTGCTCCTGGGCACCCATTGCCCTTGGCCCGTGGGGTGCAGTGCCAGGCTGGGGTGCTGAGTGGGGCGTGGAAGGGCTCCGTGCAGGGCTGGGCTGGCCATTTCTGACACCTAGTGGCAACAGCCTGATGGATGGGGAACTCCTCCAGAGCCGTCCTCAGCTCAGAGTGCTGTGCTGAGTCCTGCTGCTAAGTCCTCTCATAGGCATTTTGGCAACCTGAAGTCCATGGCTCTGGGCACCCAAGATGCCTTGGAAGATCTGGGGTGTGATGCCTTTCACCAGGCACCCTCCACATTCTGTTTTAAAAAGCTGCTGTACCAGCCCCTGCCTCCCTTTGATAGCAATTCTGGTCTGTAAAAATAAAATATACAAGACCAAGCAAAACTAAATGCAGGGAGAATGCAAACCCCTCGTTCCTTTCCCTTGTGATGGAGGTGGGGTGCGAGGTTTGGGGAAAAGCTTCTTTTTAGACATGTACTTCAATGTCTCTCAGTTTTTTTGGACTAGCAGAAATTCCTCCAGGCTTGGTGCCTGTAGGGTGAGAGATCAGCCCTGCCCAGGGAGCTGGAAATCAGCCTCAAGTGGAGGGGACAGGAGGGTGTGCTGTGGCAGTGGCTGCTAGTGATGTGTGATAAGGGAACTGCAGAACATCAGCTCTGCCCCAACCACTGCAGCCCTGCAGGGAGGAGGGAATCAGGTATTGAGGTGGAAAGGGATTTGATTAATTTTGCCCAGCAAATCCGCAGCTCGAGTCCCAGGCTCTCCCCCATCCTTTCACCTACACTGCTGGTTCTGGGGTAAAATCCCTGCTGTGTGTCCTCCCAGCAGCCTGAGCCTCGCTGAATTAGCTGGAGCAGGTTCTGAAGCTCTGCTGTTACCATTTCTTCCCTTCCCCTCTTGCAGGAACGAATCCAGGCAGATGAAGTGATTGCAATGTTGGACCAGGAGCATCTAGGACCCAGTGAAATGAACATCAACCCAAAGGATGAGCTATGAACTAGGCCAAAGACTTTTTCTATTAAATATTTATTTAATATTGTTAATCTTATTAGAACCCTTCTATTTTTGTACAGAGATGCTGTATAAATTAACAGGTTAATATGATTGTGGAGTTTCAGGAGTGCCTTTTGTGTGTTTAGCACAGCTTTTGCTGGAACCCTCATCCCTGTGCCAGCATCTCCTGGTGGGGCTGACTCTGCTTCCAGCATTCCCTGTTCTTCTCTAGCACTTCTCAGGACTCATTCAGGCCCACTCTATGCCCTTGGAGAACCTATTTTTTTTCCTTTCTCAACCAAAAATAGCTGCTTCTGTTTAGCATCTGCTGGAGAAATGTCTCAGGTGTCCTAATGCACCAGCCTTCCTCCTCCTGCTTCCTCTTAGGGGAAACTGGAGCACAAAAGCTGGCGTAATGACTGTCCCTCACCTTTTATATGGCTTTTAGGGGAAAAAACAAAGGAAAACCCAAGTCCTAGGAAAATGGAGACACCTCTGTAGCCATGCAAAGCTGGTGTTTGGGCATTAATTCTGAGCAGAGCTTCCAGAAATCAGCTGCTGAGCAGGGGCATGAGCTGTGCACAGGCATGAAGGGATGTGATTTGCAGCTGACTCTGGTGAAATAGGGTCTGCCACTCATATTCAGTCCCTTCTCTTGCTAATGGCCTGGGAACATGAAGGATGCTGCTTCACACTGCATCCTTAGAGCTTCCAGCCCAGTCTGCTCCTGGTAGAACCCAAAGTTTGTGGTCATAATTTCCAGGTCTCTGTTGCAAAGCAGCTGAGGAAGCGCCATGGTGTTGGATGGTCACGGCACAGCTCTGTACTCTGGATGTCCTGGCTGCGTCCTCCCATCCTGGCAGTGCAGAAGCAGCAGATGTTCCTGGTGTGGTAGTATCTGTTTGCTCAGAGTGGTTCTGACCCAGCCTGTTGCAGTGAAAGCACTTGCTGCAAACAGTCAACTCACTGCTGCTAAGCCAGTAAATCATCCCTCCCCAACTATTAAATTTAGTCCTGTGTGTGGGATCAGAGCAGCCCCATCTCAATCAGATCAGGCACTGAGTCACAGACCTGCTGTCCCAGACCTAAGGCCAGCTTCTATTTTGACTCAACAGCTGCTTCTGCTGCTGGAATGCAGTTCCTAAAAGACAGATTTTAGCAAACTTGAAATTGCTGCAAGGCTGCAATCTACCCAGAAAACTCTGCAGGGACCTTTGCTGGCGTTCACATCCTTGAGCAGCTTTGCTCAGCTCCCTGCTGCATTGGCTCTTTCTTCAGTCCTTTTCTGCTCCCCTCTGCCAGTTTTGGCA
This sequence comes from Edolisoma coerulescens, assembly GCA_013397115.1. Lineage (NCBI taxonomy): Eukaryota > Metazoa > Chordata > Aves > Passeriformes > Campephagidae > Edolisoma > Edolisoma coerulescens. The sequence goes on along the minus strand of VWZW01002522.1, from coordinate 145,478 downwards.
TTCCCAGGACTTAAAATCTGCAATAGAGAATTGTCTTTTCTCTTTGCTCCTGCAGCTTGTTCCTATTCAAACCTCTCAGGCTCAGAAGCCCCCTCTTCCCATCCAGTCACTGGCTGCAAAGGCTGTAGACAAGGCTTATCCTTCTGTAGAGACCTCCTCAAAAGCTGATCCTGGGCAAGACAGAGGGGAACTCTGTGCCTCTGGAAAACAAGTGCCCAGACTGCGAAGAGGGCACTATTACCACCTAGAAAATGCTGGAAGAGTCATTTTCTGCACTTCCTCCAATGCTGAATCTGCAGAGGAAAAAGCTCTGGATGTTTCTGAGCCACCCGCATTGCTTATTCCTTTGTGGTTATCTCCCTTACTCATAGACTGTTGAAAAGATTCATCATGTGGGCTTCCCAAAGAGCTGCCCACAGGTCTCTGCCTCCTAAGAGCCTTCCCTGCTTAAGTGCCTCTTCTGTAAATGCTTAACCCCCTCTCCCTTTTCAAAACAGCCAGAGGAGAAGCTGGGGGAAAGAAGGGGAGGGCAGCTGTTCAGTTTGGAGAGCTGACACCCATTTCATTGTTCCCCCACCTGTGCCATGCTGCTGCATCCAAGGCTTGATTCCTAATGCTGCACCTTCTGTGGGTCTGTGCTGCCATCCCCCAACTACCCTTGCCCAAGTGCATCCTGCAGAGCTGCCCCTCGGTGCAGCCCCAGCCCTCCCAGGGATCCCACCAGCTGGTTCTCCTGCGAGGAGGTGCAGGAGCTGGCACAGGTCATGGTTTGTTTGCTGCTGTGGTGGTCAGCCAGAGCTGTGTCTAAATCCAGGGAAAATAAACTAAATACATCTGGGCCTGTCTTTGTCTTTCTTCAGTCAAATATTAGAAGGAGAGACCAGGGAATTTGGGGTCTGCTTCATTGTGATATCTATCCCTGTGGGGTTTCCTGCCTTAGACCTAAGGCCAGGAAATGGGAATGCAGTGGTTCAAAGGCACTTTTCCTGTTTGTTTGTTTTTCCAGCTCTCTGCTCTGGCAAAATCTAGCTCAGAAGTGGATTTGTATTTCTGCTGCAACAGCAGAGATGGGTGCCAGGTTTATTGGCATTCTGTAGCCTCACAGGAGCAAGTGGCAGAGCTCTGTGGGGTATGCACCAAAATACAATGTAGGTTTTTGGGTCTCTTGTATCCAAGTGGGATGGGTTGCCACCAAGGTGGCTTGGACTCTGAGAAATGAATTTTAACTCTTAGATTTGATGTAGGGGCCTGGCATCTGGCAGAGCTGTCAGGGTCACATCCAGAGTGCCTGCAGGGCACCTGCATCCCTGCGAAAAGAAAGCTGACAACAATACTGAAGGTATACACTCCTCCTTGGTCAAACATGCCTCAGGGACAACCTGGTCCACTTACAGTTTTGCTTCCTCCTACTTCAATTCACATTGTTACCCCTCTCTTGACCGGCCAGTCTGGTAATTGCTGCTTCCCAAAGCCTCATCATGGAGCAGCTCCCCAGGGAGGCAGTGCCTGCAGTCACAGCACTGAGCACAAAGCTGATGTGCATTCCAGAGCACACTTCATGGCTCCCAGGCCAGCTCCGAGCTCCTCTAGCCAAGGCTTGGCCACCAAAGGGAAGCACAACCCACTTAAGTGTTGGCCATGTGTTATACACTCCCCAGTTGTTATCACCAGGCTTTTGGAGATGGAGGTGGTTGAACTGTGCCTTAGTTCCTTGTGCACTCTGCCGTGCCCTTCCCAATAATAATAATATAAGTAGAGTGGGATTAGCAGGGTTGATTTATGACAGTCAACGAGGGAAAAAAACCAACAACTATCCATAGAGGAAATGCAATGGAATTTACAAGTATTTAAAACAACAACTGGGGTGGTTCTGTGTGTGTGCGCATGCATTTGGGTGTGGATGTGGTTTTGAAAGTGAAGCCTGTGTGATGTTACTCCGTGGGGACCTTTACTACCAAGATTTGTTTTGCTTTGTTTTGTTTTGATGTCCAAGTGGGCCCAAGCCAAGTTCACTTGCACCTTACACAAAGCTGCTGCAGGTTGTGGGGGCACTGGAGGAGCCTGCTCTGTGCCATAGGCACGTCTCAGCAAAGGGAGGTCAGTCATATTTCAGGACAGTACAGATGAAATGATGCCTGCATTAAGGACAAGACTGCACTTTGCAGGCAGGGATGCAGCAACAGAGTGTGAAGAGCCAGCAGCAGCAAAAGCACCAAGGCTTGGGGAGCAGTGGCTAACAGGAGTCATGACAGCCCAGTAAGGCACCTGATGCCTCATGCAGACGGTGGGAGCATGGAAAACCTTGTGTAAGTAAAGAACCTCCAAGAGAGGCCAGCAGAAGGCCTGAGGCTGAGCCCCGTTGGGCTCTAAATGCCTTACTCCAAGTGGCTGCTGAAAGCTTCTCTCCAGCCAAAAGCTCACCCCTGAAACATCACCTGAAAAGAAGACTTGTGGGTACTTACAAATTGCCGAATCTATAATCAAGGCTGAAATACCTAAAGCTCTTTTTGTCCAGTGGCTACAGGCTAGAGAAACCTGACCATTCTATAGGCATTAGCCTGAGGGACTTTCTGAGACATTAATTTTAAGCAAGTGAATCTTGCCAATATTGTTGTGGAGGCTTAGGGCCGTGTGGACAGTCAGTCTCCAACAACAACAGGGAAAAGATGTGGGCAGAGCAAGGAGATGGAGTTTGCACTGAGCCCTGCTCATCCTCCCTGCTTACACCTGGGCAGAGCCAACCTGAGCACCCACAGCCAGCTGAACATCTTCCCATGAAAAACTGTCATTAAAAAAAAAAAGGTTGTTTCCTCCTGTCCACACCCTTGCCCAGCCTGGGGGAAAAAAGAACAAAACAGCTGGCAGTGAGATAAAAATGGGCTAGTCCTGCTTTGGGGAAGAATTATATTAAAAGAGGAAAGAAGTATGTGTGTCTTTTGTTTCCACAAACTGCTCCTTATGTCCACACCCCGCTGTAAGAGCCACCTTTTCCTGGGGGAAGTGTTCCTGCTTGTCTGTGCATTGGGGTATGACCCTGGCCAGGTCCCAAGACACTGTGCTCTTCCCCAGGTGTGGATGGGCCCATGCAGATGTGTGCTTCTCCTCCCACCACTCCATTTCCACACCAGCACCCAGATGGATGGGATGCCCTGGTGTCAGCGAGGGCAACCAGAACCAACGGAGTGCAGCCATGCACAGTCAGATCCTGCAAACCCCAAGCACAGCCCTGCCTTCACTTTGGGCCCAGGACTCCACATGGACAGGTCCAACAGATGTCACTGAGAGCCACAGAGCTCCCCAGTATCCTCTGGGAGCACTGTAGCGTGTGTGGGCCACCTGACCATCTCCCCAGTGGAAATTTGTCTCCACAGGTCTAGAGGGTACCAGGGCCAGCCCAGAATTGCTTTTATCTTGTTTTAAACACACGGTGAAAGCTGGCACTGAGTTTGTTTCCTTCTCATTTAGCAAAACTTTTGTTATGCAGAAAAAAAAATAATCATAAATGTCAGCACGTCCCAACCTCCTGGCCAGCATCCAACCCCACCAAAAATAAGTGCAGCACACTAGAGGAACTTGAGAAAGCAAAACAGGTGACTCAGAGAGCTGCCTGGCCATCCTCACCTTGTTTCTGGGTGAGAGCACCCCTGAACTTCAGGGGAGGGTGTCCAGATGCGGTCCGGCCGGGCAGCAGCGTGCGGGGCTGTGGTGGCAGAGCACAAGAGCAGGAGCCTGCAGCGTGTGCCCTGGTGGGAGCCATGCTGGGAGCAGGCACCGTGGGGGCCCCGTGGGCAAACAGAGCAGGCTGGTGAGTGGCCACACTTGGCAAAGGAGCAAGTCAGCTAATGATTGTTTCCAGGGATGGTTTGGATAACGAGAGTGGCAATTCTAGTAGGTATTTCCTGAAGCTGAGCAGGGCAGGGCAGGGGGAATTAATATGAGCTCACTTTAGCTTCTACTCCTCCTTTATTTGTAATGAGATTAGCAGCAGAGATGGCAGCGCACCATCGCCTGCTGCCGCGATGGGGTGAGCTGATAAGCAGCTCCTGCCTGGCCTTGCGTGCGAGCCCAACAGCTGAGCCACCAGGGGAAAAACACCACAAAAAACACCCTTCCATCACACGTGGCTTTTTTGCAATGGTCCTGAGCTCAGGGGTAAAATGTTGCATCGGACTGGCTGGCCTGATCCCAGCAGTGCCAGCGGTGATATCCCAGCGCAGCCCAGTGTCACATCCCCTCCTCGCAGAGCTTCTGCACCTGACGTCGGCTGAAAGCATCAGGTTAAAGGCTTTTCCCCGCTTTCCTGGTGAGATATGAGGCCACCACTTGCCACCAATGGGCAGCCCCAGTACATGAAATGAGAGTGGTTGATCTGACTACGTTGAAGCAGAAGCTGTGAAGAAGCGTGACTGCCCTGCAGAGCATCTCCCAGCTGCTCACGGTGCTGTAACTGGACTGTAGCAAAGGCGCAGAGGAAGCTGTCCTATGATTCCCCCCCACAGAGAAGAGAACGTGGATCCCCTGACAAATATTGAAAAAATCTTCATTGCACCCATGACAAGGTCTGTTCATGGCAAACCCAGAGCCACCTCTGAGAGTACATAGCCCTAAGAAGGGGAATTTTGTCTGTAAAACCACTGAAACCCCCCCACCTGTATTTTAAAGACTCGTATTAATTACAGCAACCAAACATGTATGGGCCAAGTGTATCCATCCAGGGCAGAAGCTCCAGCTGCTGTGGGGCACCCTGGAACCTGGTTTATCCTTGCAGGGCTTCCTGCAACCATCGGGCACATCTGAGGTGATGGCTGAGCCTGACATCCCCTTCACCATGTTGTCACTGGCTGCATTGCCCCAAGCCAGGCTGTCCATGAAAACCATCTGTGGCGACGTGCATTTCTCACCAAGCCCTTTTCATTGAGCCAAATCAATGTGTGCCCATAGCCCAGGGGTGACCAAGTTGCTACAGGGGGCAGTTGCCCAGTCATGGTGTGATTGTGGGGGGTTGCTCCCACCACCACACAGGGAAAAACAACCCACCAGCATCTTAAAACCAGTTTGCAGCCCCCAGGCACCTAGGGGTTGTTTGTTCATCTCCTTTTATTTCGACACCTCATGTGAGAGGCTGGGAGCTGGCACTCACTGCTCCTGTGGTGCCAGCTCCGAGATTGTTTTATTTGATTTGCCAACCAAAATGGGTGGAAGGGTGGAGACTGTATTTTCCCCTTCATTTTTGTTTTCAAAAAACCCTTCTGGCCCTGGGTGAGGCAGAAGAAGCTGAGTAGTTTCACGTCTATCTACTCTGTGACAGTTACCTGCCTACAGCATCAGGGCACAGCCTGGCTCCTCCAAGCACAACTGGGTGTGGATGGATGGGCTCCCTGTCTAGGCGGGGAAAGCCCTCAGCCACCTCTCACGGCATTTTTACCCCCCCTAAGCACACTGGAAAAAGCTGTCGTGTGAGCCCCTCCTTACTTCCTCTGGCCAGAGGGTCAAGGGAAAAACAGAGTCTTTTACACCAGCAGCCCGTGGCACTGGGGGAGGATGGGGCGGGCTGTGAACTCCCCATCAGCAGTGGGGTGATCGCTGCACTCATTTTGCACAGCTGCAGGGCAGGGGTTTGTCACTGAAGGTCCCCAGGGAAAGCCCTGAGCCGTGTGTGGGTGACACCCTGAGGTGCTCTGAGCAAACACTTTCGGAATACCCATCCCCACATCACAATGTGTCCCCGACAATGACTCTTGGGGATGGGATGAAGTGCCCACGGACTTTCTCTGGAGCCTGGCTGCACCCTGTGCTTCCCCAGGTGACTCACACAGCCTTCACAGCATCTCTGCAAGCAGAGCAGCCCAGCAGGGTTTTTCCATCCTGCTCATGGCTACGAAGAGATGGATGCTCACGTGCATCTTCCAAAAGTTCAGCCGTGAGCAAATGATGTGCTGTGCTCTTCTGTGCCCAGCAACCTGCCACGTCCACCCTGCCAGCCACAAGCCCACGGTGCTGCCACCAGGCTTTTCTGGCAGCTTGGGCTTGCCCACCGTTCTGGAGCCTCCTGAGAGGCCGCGGGGAAAGCAAACGTGCTTGCACCAAAGCCAGGCGCTGCAGGGCGTGAGAAATCCTGGCTGATGAGCACACACCCTGCCCTGCTCAGCTGGCACCGTGCGCGTCCCTCCCTGTTCGCCGCGGTGCTGCCCCTGCAGCCACGACCCGCACCCTGCTAATGAGTCTCCAGCAGTTCCCCTTGAGGTGGAAGATGCCACATCCTTTCTCCCTTTTCAGACTAATTACACCGAAACAAAAGGGGAGATACACCATACCCGGAATGCTACCAAGCCTGTGAGTCTCCCACCCAGCGGGATGAGGTGGGAGCTCCGGATGGCACGGATACAGCAGCCAGCCTCCCACTCTTCTTGCTCAACTGCTGGCGCCACCAGACAAAAGATAACAAACATCTCTCCTGCTCTTGTGATGGGCCTAGCAGCAAAAGAAAATTTCTAGGTCAGAAGCTGCTGCTGGGTAGCCCATGCTCCAGGCTATGGGGAAGAGCTGCAACACCAATTTGCTCCCACTGTGAGCACTGCATAGTCCTGGGGAGACCCAAGTGCTGCACACCCCAGGCACTGCCCTGGGTTCTCCCCTGCGGCCTGAAAACTGCATCTCACTTCCAGCACTTCCACCCTTCCCAAGAAATGACATGGCTGCTGCTAATTCCTTCTAAACACCTGCAACTTCTGGGGAAAACCCTACAGGACTTTTTGTTTTGCCCTGCTTCAGTAGCTCTGCAAAGCAACAGTCACTGTGCTGCCAGGCCATGGTAGTCTCAGGGCAGCTCTGCCTTGCAGACACACTTGGTACAAACAGGGATTAAGTGCACCAAAGGGATCATCCTGTTCTAACCTAGGAGGGGGAAAAGGGCAGAGTGCTGCCTGAGAACACAGGCCAGCTCTGGGAGCATCACCTTGACCTTTTCCCTCCCTGTCATGCCTGGCCACCCCAGTCAGCATTGTTCTTCTCTCACTCACAGTGGGGATGCTCACAGCCAGCCAAAGCAGCATTAATGGGAAGAAAATCAGGCTTAGGAAATTTTCCTGTATTAGTACAGATGTCAGTCTTGGACATCCTTTTCTGCAGCCTCACTGGGTTTGATTTGCCTGTCCCAGCTAGCTGAGAACCTTGTCAAAGCTATTCCGGATGCCCTGGCCTAACCAGGCATGCAAGGGTTAACCGGTGTGCTCCTTGGGCCCACCATCACCTCACTTCTAATGCAGATGTGAGACTCAGGAGCTACAGTTTCTTCCCAGCTAGATTCCCTTGCTGGGCTTCACCTCCTGTGAAACACCTTGGCCTCTCTGTTCTGCTTCCTGGCCATAGGGGCACTAATACGAAAACAACAGCAAACAAACAAAGAAACAGAAAAAATCCAGTTTCAGTCAGCTCTCTGATTCCTGGGGCCTCTTCAGACAGCAGCTGGTCACTGCCTGTGTAGGATCCAGGGTGCCTTCACCTCCTCACCTGCCCATCTTCATGTGGCTGCTGGCAACCCTGGCAGGGCCCTCAGTCGTGTCCAATTTCCGCACCTCCGAGGCAGGGCTGAAATCATCTGAGACAGCTGCTGCCCATGGCCTGACTGTAACGTACTCAGCTTCATGGTTACTCGCTAATATTTTACCCTTGGGTGAAATGATAAGGTTCTGGGCCAGGTGGAACACGTTCAGCCATCTCTTCTTCAGGGCAAACTGAGTCACTGCTCTTAGAGTTGTGCAAAATATAGTTTGTGTGTGGTTTTGGTGCATGTGTTCTTACTGTGAGCCCTTAACCTCCAATGCATAGCACAATCCTGCCTGCTGATAGCTCCTAAACACTGACTTCCTCCTGTTCAATCACTAATTAAGCAGCAGAAAACTAAAATATAAACTATAATAGAAGCAACTGTATTGCTACCCAGTCACTTAAAGCTGGAATAAAACTTCTAAGAAGGGCAAATCAGCCTCAGTGGCAGGCAGGAACCACCACAGGCTGCTCCTCCAGCTAAGGGAAGCCCCGCTCAGGATTTTCAAAGGATGTTGTGGGTTTGAGGCTCAGGCCAGAGGGAGAGGACTGGCTCCCTCAGGCCAGTGCTCAGAGCTGGGTACTTGCTCAGCATCAGCCTTGAGAGGCCAAATACTGCCTGAGGGGAGGGCACTGGGCACTGCTCCGGGGCCAGGCTTCCTACACACGGGCATTGCAGCACCTTCTAGGCACAGCATGGTGGAGGTGATCCATTACCTCCTGTTTCTGTGGAAAATGTCTCCATGAAAACACTCTTGTTCATCTTCAGGCCGGCAACTCTCTGCAGGCTCAGCAAGGGCTGCTTGACCGTGTCCTTGGAATAAGAAATCAATGCCTTTATCTCGCATTTCGCCATGGCGCGTGGATAATTTGATGCAATTGTGTAGCCACCCACACCTTTAATTAATCAAAGAGTTTTTCACGCAGCACTGTGCAATATTTTGTTTCCTAACATCCCTGCTACAGCGTACTAGGGTCTGTTGTAACATTTCTTACCCAATTCCAGCACTGAGGGCTATGCAGCCAAGAAGAAGATGGATCACATGTGTAGAAATCTTCAGTGTTGTCTCCAGAGGCAACTGCCAAGGAATCAGAAGCTGAATTAATCAGAGGTTCACAAAGAGATTTGGGAAAACAAAACAAAAATATAAAAGAACCATCCGCAAATGAAAACAACCTCAGGAAGAAGTCAGCAGATTTCCACAGTCAGTGGGGGTTCCACTTAGGAAGCTCAGGAAAAACTGGAGGACATCAGAGGTTCTCCTAAAAAACTGGGAAACACCTTGCCAGAGTTCACTATTCTAGGACAGAGCTGAAAATCCCTTGCGAGGGGCAACCCCAACATCCTCCCCTTCAGACCTGCTCCTGCCCAGCTTCATGTTGGTGCTGCTGATGGGGAGAACGAAGTGCAGGTAAAGCCTGGAGATGGTTGGGCTGAATGCTGAACACCTGAACAGAACTGCCTGAAAAACGCCTGTCCGCACCTGAGAGCTGAGCATCCCGCCCACACCTTTGAGTGCAAATGGGTGGTTTGGGCTCGCTGCAGAGCATGAGACCCCAGCCACGAAAACGGTGCTGGGACCTGGAGACCGAGGCAGGGGCGAGCAGTGGGGGTGACTTGCTGCCGAGCAGAGAGGTGGCCCCACACAAGCACTGCCCATGACTGCCAGCACAGCATCGGTCTCCACCTGCCAGCCAGGGTGGGTGCCATCCTCTCCAGCTCCCCAGCTTCCCCTTGGGAGCTGCACACCGTCTCCGTGGCACAGCCCCGAGCTGCAGCGGGTGCCCGCCCAGCGCTGGGGGCTCTTCTCACATTTGTCCTCCCCGGAGCAGGACCCACGTGTGCCAGGGCGAGCTTTGAAAGATGCACCATCAAACTGAGCCGCAGCCAGCTCGCAGCCCCCGGGCCGGCAGCCCCCGGGGAGAGCCCCCGGGCAGCAGCAGCAGCACCCCGGAGCCGCACAGGTGCACACGGGGTGCCGGGAGCCGCAGGCCCTGGCCCGGTGCCGGGGTCCCCACCCAGACTGGCTGAGCTGGCTGCCGCGGCGGCGTGGGAGCCGTGCCGGCCGCCGCTGCTCCTCCAGCCAGGTGCTGCTGTGGGAGTTCCTGGCTGCGGCGTGTGCGCTCTGCAAAATACCCGCTGGTGTTTTCTCAGCTGGAAGAAGCGATGTGTATCGCTCTGGCAGGGAAGACTTTTGCAGCCAAGGCTCTCGGTGTGTGCGTGAAGGGAAGGTGGAGCACCCCTCCTGCCCTCGGGCAGGGCACGCACGGTGCCGGGAGCCCGGGGCGCTGGGGCACACTGGCTTTGCCTGTGGTGTGTTGCAGCACGGGGTACTCAGGCAGGGCTGCTGCCTCCAATGTGCCTCCTGGGGTGGGCAGGCTCTGGCTCTGAAGGCATCTCTGGGCCGAGGTTCACCAACGGAGGGCACAGCTTCGGGCTTCTTGCACCCAAGAGCTGCCTGGGGTGAGAGTAGTCATCTCTCCTGGTTTGGCAAGTGATGGGTTTTGGTCTTCATCTTCTGAATTTCTCATTTGTGCTGGTGTGGGTTGGTATGGGCACAACACCGGGGACCCCCTGTGTGCACCGCAAAGGGCAGGACGGCAGCAGCTTTCCCAAGAGGCAGCTGCAGGAAGACTCGCTCTGGAACACCAACGAGTCACTTGCTTATTCCACCCATGCAAAATAAACAAACCGGAGTTGCTGCTGCTGCCCTTGCACGTGGGGTGCAGGGGGTGAGAAGAAGCGGGTCTATGAACTCGTGCCCACGCTGTGAGCACAGGAAGTGGCCGGGGGGGACACGCAGCTCCCCCGGGGCCGGAGCGGAGCCCGCGCCCCGAGCTGAGGCTGCGGTGCCGAGCGGGACCGCCAGGGGGCAGTGGCTGCCCGCCAGCGCTGCGGGCCCTTCCCTGCCTCGGCCGTCCCGGCTCCGCAAAGCCCCGCGGCAGGGAACGCACGGGGCGGGAGGCGAGGGACACGGGAGAGTCCTGCCTGCTGTGCCCCCAGATCTCCCCTTGTCTCAGTTGCTGGTTTTTGGTGGGTTGGTTTGTTTGTTTTGTTTTTTAATGCAAGTTTGGATCGGATCTTCTCTTCT